>VZRQ01004164.1:209775-222184 GCA_013397975.1 Machaerirhynchus nigripectus | reverse complement strand
CCTGGCCTGGCCCGGTCCGGCGGGGCCCCTCGAACCCTCCCGAGGGGAAGGGAGAGCGCCTCGGCCTGGCAGCGAGCCCCGAAGGGCTGGGTGGGGGTTAGACGGGGGCCTCTCCTGAGCGCGCTGGGCTGTGGGGGTCGCTGGGCCTTGGTCGTGGGAGGCGGGTCCCGCACGGGTTGCCGTTGTTGTTGTTGTTGTTTTGGTGGTGGTGGTGGTTGTTGTGACGGCGTAGGCTGGGTAGGGGTGGGGTGGAAAGGTGCGAGGCAGGCCGTGGGGCTGGTCCCGCCTGCCCTACCCTCGCTCCCACGGGCTTTGTGCTGCCTCTGGTTGCTAACGGAGACTTCCCTTTGTCGGAGCGCAGGGTGACCTGTGAGGAATCGCCTTCCCCGCAGCCTGGACTTGGGTTTCTCGTGGCCTAGCAAGAAGCGGTTTCCTTTCCCGAGCTGTTGGCATCTTCCTGCCAGGATTCAGTCGTTCCCAAAGGAATGGAAGAATGCAGCTGATAAGTGCTTAACCACTCTGTGCTCCTATAGGCAGTACCAGGCGCTGGCTTCAGCTTCTCCCCTTTGGCACTTTGGGGTTACCTGGTCTGGGTACCTTTTTTAGTGGCACTGTAGACCAAAGGAGATGGAAGAAAAGGAGCGATGTGATTAATTCCAGCTGGCACCTTTACACTAAGGAGAACTGTATATTTTGACATTTTAATTTTTTTTTTTCTGTGGAGGGAAGGGAAATACTACATTTTATGGGGTATGGGAGGAGGGAGGAAAAATATGTTGCAGATCTTCATGTGGTTTTTAAAACCAGCCGTCAGAGGCAATTACTGAATAAACTGAAGCACAAGAGGAGGGTTTGTAAGCTGGAAGCAGCACTTTCCCACAAAAGAAAGGGGCAGTGGGCTGCTCTTGTGACTGTGGAGGCCGAAACTTCAGCCTCCTTCATTTTTCACCACCTACTCCCCATCCACCGATCGAGAAAATGAGTTGTGTGCCATGGAAAGGTGACAAGACCAAATCGGAATCGCCAGAGCCATCCCAACTACCGCCACAGCATATTTACCATGAGAAGCAACGCAGGGAGCTGTGCGCCCTCCATGCCCTCAACAATGTCTTCCAGGACAGCAACGCCTTCACTAGGGAAACCCTGCAGGAGATTTTCCAGAGGTAGGATGCTTTCTGTACTGGCATTAGCTTCCCCTTGTCCTCTGCTGATTGGAGGAATTTTTGGGTGTTATTTGGGGTGAAATAGAAAGAAAAGAAGGGATTCAGACTGTGCCACTGCTTTGAACTGAATGCATCTGGTTTTTTTAACTCCAGCCTTTTTTTTTCCCCCTTCGTGCAGAAATTCTCTCTCATTTTACTTTTTTCTTAACTTGTTCTGGCTGCCAGTTTTGGGTCCAAGGGCTTTATTGCAGATGCTGTCATGTGGTTGGAGTGCTGTCTCCCTCCCTACTCACCTTAATGCATCTTCTACCTGTCTTCCATATTTTTCCCCTGCCTTGTGTAGATAAATTATCTTGATGTTAATAATGGATTTGGGGATTATCTTGGGAGAATGAAGGCAGCAGGTCATCGTAAAAACTTACCGGCTTAGTACTGCAACACTTGTAAGTTTTTTAAAAATCAGGAGTTTTGCCAAATGAGTGACTCCGTATTCAAGAGGTTCAGTGAAGTTCTTCAAATATTATGGGCTTTTTTTTCCATGCAGCAAGACCCTATGTACTCTCTCAAACTGGATTTAATTTCAGTAGCTGGATGCCTGTTTCCTGTGGCATTGCTAAATGGTTCCAGCAGCTTCAGATAATTAGTGAAGTGGGTTTGAGTTTTGTAGGGATGTATATAAATTATTAATGTGGCCTGTGCAACAGCTCGTATTTTGCTCAGTGTTTATTTTACGGTGTTTCGATGCTTTACGGAAGTTCTCCTGTGTGAGCCTTTCTAAGTTCTGGTGACCCACCACTGATGAAGCTAAGTGATGATACAGAAAAAGGGCTCTCTTCTGATACTCAACCTGCAGATGTTGTCAACATCATGTAAGTTACGGTTGAATATCTGTTACCAGCTGTTGCCAGCATCTTGTGTTTGTGATAGGTAGGAGATGACACGTCATGGCAGCAGGCGCTGTGGGACAAGGCAATTGCAGTACCCTGTGCTAATGAGCAAGGAGCTGTGTGCCTGTTGCTGCTCTCATGAAAACTGGCAAATTTATGAAACTGGTGTTTGACTCATCAAGCATGCCTGTCTTTGGCAGAAGAAATGTGGTGAAGGACAATAGCAAATATGAGATCAAAATGCTATTCATTATGGCATTGTAGATGGAACTCCTGCTGGTGGAGTGGAGCTGGTCCATGGCAGGCTCAAGGCACTCTTTGTCCAGCGTAAACACACTGTGGTTTTGTTCCAGAGCAGCAATTGTCAGAATCTTAATCACAGCTGGATTGCTCTTGGCCTGAAGCAAACAAAGGCAGTTCATGTGGTAGAAGGAGTGTGATGATCTAATTAGTTGGCTTTCATTGTGTTTGGTGAGACAGAATTAGTGTGCAGCATGAAACCTCTCAGAAAAAGACTGGATATTAATCTTGTTGGACCTCTTTCCCTAGAAGGGAGAATTTGTCTTTTATTCCAACGTGGAGTTGTTCCATCCTAATATTCACATCAAGATAAACAGATTGATTCAGCCGCATGGTAGTATGGAAATATACATGGATATTCCTCTTGGAAATGGATGAGCTATAAAATATGCATAAGAACTGCCACTGCCTTTCTGTTTCTGTTGGGTGACTACTTGTGTGTAGCTCTTTGACCTGCCTTTAAGAAGCGTGGGTTTAGTTGCCCTTTATATGTCACTTGTCTTTTCTGTGTTGACTCATATTCTACGTATTGATAAAGGACTGATGAATATTTTAAATAACCTACAAAAATGTTGAGGTCTAATTTTTAAACGCGGTGTTGACAAGGTAACAATCACAAATAAACTTAAGCTCTCTAGCTTTTACCACATTCCTTGGAGAATGATTGAACCACATTGCTTAATCATTAGCTTCCCTTTTGCTGCATCCTATTGTGTAAGGCCAGGGTAGTCTGATGATTGTCACCTCAGGCGTATGCCAAAACTCGGTCCTGGCACCCCTCTGATTTTGTAGTCTTTCCCTCTTCTTTCCTCTAAAACAAGAAATACCTTTCTGATGTTCGTCTGGCTTTTGTTGCAGGAAGTATGATTGCATGTTCCAAGTGTTGCATGGAGATACAAACAAAATCTCTTTGCTTCACTGGAGTCTGCATACTGAGACCTGATTAGGAAAGACAACTGCATGCAGGAATCTTGGAGCTCCTTGTGTGTCTCCAACCGGGACATTGTGTTAAGACAACATGCTGATGAAAGTTTCTGATGTAGAAACATCAGGAGGATTATTACCTGGCTTTCTGTTCAACTTTGTCAGTCTTCCTCAGCTCAGTGGCTAGATAAAAAAAACCAAAACAAAACAACAATTTAATTTCTTGCCTGGTCAGAATCCTTCAGCTGGTGATTGTGGACCCTAGTTAGGTACGTGTGGGTCAACGCTGATGTGGTTCTTGGTGCAAGTTTGCTCACAGGTGCCAGTTTTTTTTTGCCTGTGCTGGTCAACTCATTGCATTTCTGGGTCTCTGGAAGTTATGTGAAACAACAAAGATAAATGTGTTCTTTCAGCTCTTGAATAAACTTGTCTCTGGCAAATGGTGCCGTAAGAGGGTGCTTCTGCAGCCCAAAGGGCTCTGTGATTTGTAAGGCTTTCTTTGCTTGCTGGCACTCAGTAGGGTTGGTAGGTTAAAGCAATGATCTTTAAGAATTAGTTGCAGCCAAGTGATCTTACTTTATGGAGATGCTGGAAGAGCTGTGACAAGCTGTAGGTTCCATCTCTGTGGTTAGTAAAATACAGCCCCATGGTGGATATTAACAGCTTTTCCTCTTACCATGGTATTGTGGGCTCCTCTCCTTTCTGTGGTGAACTCGCTTCCCAGACTCTTCAGCTGCAGACTGGTCCACTTGCAGAAAAACTCAAGCTGAAGCCAAAAGCTACCTGTCTGTAGCCTCTCCAGCCTTGGTTGCTCTGAAATTTCCTACTCAATCCCCTGCTCTCTTCTTGTTAAATGCCTTATGCTGTCAGGGTGTCACTGAAAACTGGGAAATAAACTCTCCAACCAGCTGGTTAGGTAAGAAAGCTGATACTACTTTATTTGGTGTGCTGGGTGCATGGGGATTGCTCCACCTGAAGTGTGCACCCAGCAGCCAAACAGACCAGGTATATGCATGAAACCAATGTATATTCACTGCATTTCTATTACATATGCATTACATTTCCTCAATGCATGCATTTCTATTACATATGCATTACATTACCTGAGTACATGTATATATGTTAATTATTTCCATGGCTTTATTTGGATATCAATAGGGGTCTTTTGAGGGTCTTTGGTGGTGGTGTGGAAACATCCCATTCCCCAAATTTTCCATTTTTGGTTCTGGTTTCTCTAATGAATCTTTTCTCCTTGAGAATATCTCAAATATGTCGTCAGGTCACGATGCACTTCTCTTATCATTCTTTGCCCTGGCACTCTATCTTTGTTCTCAAAACTAAGACATCTGCTAGTACATCTTAATCACTGATATAGGTAAATAAGGAAGCACTAGCTGGTACGAGACTGTTAGTCACAGATGTAGGGAGTTAACACAAAGCCACATTAATCTCTGGCATTTGTACAAAGTACTATATGGTACAAAACAAAGCATTAATCACAGATGTAGGGATCAAACACTATTGTACTAAAGTTAAAAAGAATTTTCCAACATCTTCCCCCACTGCTGCATGGACACCTTTTTAAAGAAATACAATTTGTTCGGTAACAAGGGCAGGAATGCAGAAGGGCTGAGGGATTTTCAGTGGATGAAATATGCCTGCAAGAATACGCACTGTGCTAAAGGGCAAGTGAAAAAAGTGCAGGAACATTAGGAGTTTTGGGCATGGAATTGACAGGAGGAGGAGGCAGGTAAAGTATGGTTGTTTGGATGATACGAAATCTGAACTTTTCACTAGCAGAATTAATGAAGTCCTTATCAACGAAAAGAGCAACTGATCACAACAGAACTCATCAGAGGCATGACTTTCTTTGGACTGGCATTACATGACTTTGCTCTTCTCTGCTCCCAGTTTCCCCTGGGCTTGCTTTTCCAGCTGTCATCTTCATAGTAATACATCCCGTTGTTTTCCCTCCTCACAAAATTTCTTAGGCAGAGGGAGGAAACATAAAACCATAAAGGTGGCTAGCAGGCGTTTTTGCCACTCATCTCCATGTTACGTTTCATATCCGTTAACCTGAACCTGTGCAAAGGCATTGTATATTTTAGCATGTAACCTCATAGCAGCCAACAGCTTCCTCACAGGGGGAGGTGGAGAGGCATGCATTGATCTCTCCTCTCTGGTGACCAGTGACAGGACCTGAGGGAATGGCATGAAGCACTATCAGAGGAGGTCTAGGTTTGATATTAGGAAAAGGTTCTTCACCCAGAGGGTGGTTGGGCACTGAAACAGGCTCCCCAGGGAAGTGGTCACAGCACCAACCTAACTTAGTTCAAGAGGCGTTGGGACAATGCTCTCAAGCACATGGTGTGATCCTTGGGGCTGTCCTGTCTGGGACCAGGAGTTGGACTCCCTGTGGATCCCTTCCAGCTCAGGATATGCTTTGATGATATGAACATGATGGACTGTGGTTCTGCATTTTTAGATGCTGTAGTAATGCAATTGATGTCTAAGCAAATTTACAGGTCAAGGCTGAAGAGATTTGTTTGCATCAGGATTATCTGTTTAGTTACCTACAGCAACCAATATTTTTTTATCATCTAGCAAAGCAACGCTTTAGAAAGCTCCCAGCCCCAAGTATCTTCACAGCTTTGTGTCTGAGTACTTCTTTCATTTACCAGTGGAGGAGGAAGAAGAACAACCTTTCCTGAAGCCAACCTCCCCTGCCTCTTTTTCTCATCCAGTTTTCAAGACTGGTGTTGACTGTTGATCTCTGGAAATTTTAATAGCCATTGTCCTAAATAGCAAACTGGCATTTACTCCAACTGTAAATGGAGGAAAAATCATAATTGAAGCATTCTTCAGAAGTACCAGTCCAAGGGGTTAGGGTGGAAGAGCTTTGTGATTTCTTTCACATCAAAGGCGGGATTTTTGGAGGCTTTGTACATCAGAGTTATTCTTTATGCATCACTTAGTTCCCACAGCCCATTTGATGAGGGATAAGTGGGGAGGGAGTAGTTTGTGTTTTAAACACAAAACCCCTGAAAATGAGCTTCAAGTTACACAGCACGTAGCCCCTTTCCAGCTGTGGAATACAGGTTCAGCAAACACCTGCTAGAGCAGTCTCCTCTTCTGTTTGTAGGCTGTCTCCGAACACCATGGTGACCCCCCACAAGAAGAGCATGCTGGGGAATGGGAACTATGATGTGAACGTGATTATGGCAGCACTTCAGACCAAAGGCTACGAGGCGGTTTGGTGGGATAAACGCAGGTACTGAGAAGTTGTGTAATTCTGGCGGCAGCTGCTGTTTGTAAAAATGAGAAAGAGATTGAAATGAAAGCACCAGAACATAATCTTGTTGGTGTCTTGTTTACTGCGCTCTTTCAGGGATGTTAACGCCATTGCCCTGTCTAACGTGATGGGCTTCATCATGAACCTGCCCTCCAGCCTTTGCTGGGGCCCCTTGAAGCTCCCCCTCAAGCGACAGCACTGGATCTGTGTCCGGGAGGTGGGAGGCACCTACTACAACCTCGACTCCAAGCTCAAGGTGCCCGAGTGGATTGGAGGTGAAAGTGAGCTCAGGTAGGATTTCCTCAAATCCTTCCCCGTTGGAGGTAAGGAAACTGTCCTTCAACAGCTGGCAATTGAAAGATGTATGGCTGACCTTCAGCAGTAAAAATTTGAGAGTAATAAGGTTCTTGTGCCTCCACTTGGATTTATGCCTTGTTTGTGCAAAGCTAGGGCAATGTTTTGGCAGTAGTGTCTCTGAGCTCAGTAGAGCTTGACTCTTACATGTCTGGCTCTGTCAGTGGTGAAGGTAGAGGCCACCTCTGGTATTAGTGGGCGACACCTGCAACAAGATGTGCTCTGCCCTGCTCCCTCCTCGAACATGAGAGTATCAGCATTCTTTGCCTCTTTAGTACCAATCTGTATGTTTCCAACAAAAGGCTTTCCAGACTAAAAGTGCAACCTTCTCCCTGACAACAGTGAGAGCTGTTAGGAATCACTTCTCCTATGTAAGCATGTAAGCTGCCCTTCTGCCTTGGCTCCCCTTCCCTCTTCAATCTTAACACAAGATTGTAAATACTTTCTACAGTTTCACCTGCTCTTGATTGCTGTTTAGCTTCCATTCCATCATGCTGTAAATCCTACTAGAAGCTTTGGTGCCTTGACTAGACTTGTTTTGAGATAGGGACTGCATATGTGCAGTATTTGCAGAGCCAGCCATGCCACTGAAGTTTTGGTAAATTTCTAGGGTAAAGTAACTCTCTTAGGAAACTACGGTGCAGAGGTTCTGGTGGATTTTATCCTAGGTCTGTTGTTCTTCAACAATAAATAAGGGCTTTCTGTACTGGGAGTTTTGGAAATCTGGACCAAAGGATATGGGAGAAAACATTGATTTGACTTTCATATTTATTGGAAGTAATCCAAGTTTGGTATTAGAAAAAGCTTAGGTGCAGAAAGGGGTTAAAAAAACATGTCGAATGACCAGGTGGTACGCTACTGCTAAGGACATCTAAGTGATGGGATGTTCTTTTTTTACAAGGAAAAGATTTTTCCCAGATTTGTTGGAATTATTTTAAATTAGTGGGATTCTTGATCTTGGAAAGATGAAGAAACTAAACTTGGTTTTAATTCTGTTTTTCCTACCTTGGAAAGTAAGAAAGTGGCGTCTATATAGAGTCATCTCTGCTGAGGTTAAGATAATGTCTATCTGATTCTGAGAATTTTCTGGGTAGAGATGGTTCAATCTATTGGGGCAAGTTTAATATTTGTTTGTGGGTTTTTTCTGTCATAAAATAACTAAAGACAGTGGGGGTTTCCCCCCATTTCTTGTCACATCTGAATAGTTAGTTGCATTTAGTTGTTGTTGCAGATGATAAAGTTCTACATTCAGTAGCATTTGTTTCTATTTCTCTTTATGACAGGAAATTTTTGAAACACCAGCTGAGAGGAAAGAACTGTGAACTCCTATTGGTGGTGCCAGAGGAGGTGGAAGCACATCAGACCTGGAGAGCTGACGTGTGACCTGGGCTGACTCTGTCCTCCCACTACAGTTCTTCCCCTTTACCAAACTCCTGATGTCCTAAAACCTGGATAATGGATGCCCCGCCTCTTCTCGTCTGGAATTTCCTTTGTTAGGCTCTTCTCTTCCTTCCTTGGTGCAATAGGGCAATGGAGCAGGACATTGAGGGTGGTGGGTGGGGAAGAACTGAGGGCAGAGTGGAGGAAACTGGAAGCCAATCACTTTAATTACAAGGTGGATGAGCTGCAGCACCCTTTGGCCAGCTGGAAGGCATCGCGCTCTTGTAAAACTGGGCTGGGGGAAAGAGTGCCTGGAAACCCCTGGCCTCCCTTTCCCCACGTGGTTCAAGGCTGCGTGTGGTGGGACGCTACTCCCTCCAGCGCTTGTCAGGAAGGAGCAGGGGCTGAGCACGCTGCCACCTCTTTACAGTTCTCTCCCTCCAAAACAAGTTGTCGTGAAGACATTTGCAATTCCTAAGGGTCTCTCAGGACACTCAAAACACTAGGAATGGTACGGTGCTCAGCACGACCCTCTGCGTCTTTGGGCTGGTTTGTGCCAGGAATTAGGAAACAATAATAAAACCGGTGTCATCTTCCAAGAAATTCTTCGGTAGCTAGAGGATTCTTTCCCAGGCTCTCCAAGGATTTATGTATGTGGTGAGCGGTTGTTTGGCAGTGCATGTCTGGCTAAGGTGATGTGGAAACAGCAAGCACTGGCTGACTGAGGAGTATCAAGTTTCTGGACTGGAGAGAGGCCACAGTCTGCTTGAGTTTCTTTGTGCTATGGTGGGGCTTTTTTACTATTTTTTAACAGTTGTTTTGGTTTTCTGCATGGTCACCCAGTAGTTTAGGGGCTCCTTGGAGAGAGGAATAAAGCTGGTTTTCAAAGAAATTAATTCCCATTTATTTTCCTCTCTCCAGAAGTCTAGCCCACAGTCACAGATGTCATGTGAAATGAAAGAGATCAAGTTATAAAATAAAAATGGGCTGAGGAGGGAAGCCTTTATAGTAGTCAGTTTTGCCCTTTTATTGCTACCAGCTGCTGGTGTGGGAGCTGCAGAGGGTCCACCAGAACTTTCAGGCATTGGAGACACCCTGGCTTGGTAGTTGAACCAACCTCTCCTTTAGCGTTGGCCAACAAACATTCCATTAACGGGTGAATTGCTTTTCCTGCCTTCCATGGGGAAGAGAGACTAGACACGGAGACACTAAGAGGAATCTCCACCGGCTGTTTCCCAGTCACCCAGGTGAGCTGTAGCTCAGCCATGCCTTCCATGGCAGGAGGAGGAAATGCTGAATTTGGAACTGACTTTGTTATGTTTAGCACTTCCTGGTTGAGCTGCTGTTTGCTTCCATCTTTACATGTCTTGGTTGAACAGCAACCTCTGGGACCTGATGGAGCTCAAAGGATCCTGTTCTATCATGCAGGAAACTCATTACTGATGTTTGAGCTGGTGAGAGGAAGGCTTGTAATGACCTTTTCTCAGTTTTTTCTCTTCAGAGCTCTGCAAACGCATGAACAGGTGCTCAAACCTGAGAGACCACCAAAATGGCACCGTCCCAACAGAGAAGAGAGGCCACTTGAGGACGGGACAGTGGTGTTTGCTGACCCCTGGACATCTGGCAAGCACTCTCTTGCAGTCCTTTGAGCACAGCCTCCCACAGTCAAGAGCAAATGGCTCTTATGTTTTAAAAAGTCCTATTTCGTAACACATTCCAATGACCAATACCAGCTGGCAGAGTTTTTAAACACTTTCCAGGCAGGATGTTCAGCCTGCAGGCATTCTGCTCCTGACTTGAAGCCATTTCAAGAGGGTAAAATACTAATCTCAACAGCAACATTTTCTATGCTGATTGAAGTTGCACTTTGGAGAAAAACCCTGTTTGCATGGAAACTGCAAGCCAATGATCAGTGCACAATATGCAAAGAAGTTTTAAAATACTTTGGGGCTGCTTTCCTCTCCTTCTATGTCAGCTGCTTTCCCAGGGGAGAATCAGTGTGATCCAGCTGCTCAGGTAAAGGGAAAGTGAATGATCACATCCCCATGGGAGGTGAGGCTGCTGTGCCCGAGGGTGGGTGAGCTGGTCCAGTCCCACTGCTCGGGAGTGGGGAAGCCCCTCTTTGTTTTCTTGCTTGTTTGGTTTTGTTAGAGCCTTGTCTTGGGTTTGTTTACAGAGATGTATTTTGTTTAACCAAATATTAAAAATGGAAAAAAAAAAGTTTCCATATAAATGTCCTATCACTTCTGTATGTTCAATTGAATTGTTCTGTAACAAAGTATGTAAAGGATAAATAAATTTTTTTTTCTTTGGTTATAAAACCACCACCTTTTTGTGATTTAAGAACCTTGAACGGCAGACACTGATGCTGAGGTAGGATCACCTCCCTGAGAATTCCCTTAAGCCATGCAAGGCTTCCCTACCCCTCTGAAGGTGACAAAGGCACGTCGGTCCCTTCTGCACTGCCAGGCTGTGCATGAAATGGAGAGATCCCTACCCAGGAATCCCCCGACAGCTCTGAAAGAACTGAGCCTCCCTCAAGCACATCTATTAAAACCACACTGCTCAGGTTGGATTTATTTAATATTCCATACAAAAAAATACGCAGCTGATGTCTGTTCTACTTTATGAGGCAGAGAATCTGCGTGGATGTGATCGTCTCAAACCTGGCCTGCTGCTCCCTCGGTTCTCACACACACACACAGCTGCAGTCAAAGTGTTTCTGCAGATGCATCTTCCCAAAGAGTATTTTCCATGGGGTATTGATTGCCACCAGCACCCCTCCTTCCTCTGCTGGGAAAGTCACACTTCCTGCCACCACTGTCCTTCAGCTCCAAATCAGGCAGGAAAGCATTTGTTCTGTCTGACTGCTGCTTTTCAAAGCCTGACCTGTGCCCCAAGGTGTTTTGTCGGGGCAAGAAGCTGGCAGAGGAGCTCCCCCGATCCAAGTCTGTAACTGGTTATGGCATACTGATTGAATAAAAGGAAATACTCATGATTTCTAAAGGAGAGGGGGATGCAGACAGGAGCCATCATCAGGTCCAGAGGGGGGCTTCCCTCCCTCATTATGAACAGGTCAATGTCCCAAAGGAGAACCAAAAATAAAAAGAAACAAATGCCCTGGCCCACCAAATCAACAGTTCAATATATCATAATCGCAAGGTCTTCCCACTTGATATGAATCCAGCTCAGCTTCCGCAAATTAGATTTTTCCCGACAGCGGAGGCAGGGCCCCTGGCATTCCCCCTGAGAGTCCCGTGTTGGGTCCGAGGAGGATCTGGAAAGAAAACAATTGGTTGAGGGGTTTCAAGGACACAACACAGCTTCCCATGCTGTCCCACTCCCCCTCCATACCCCCCCTCCCAGGTGTTGGTGGCACTTTGCAGCACCAGTCCTGCGCCTGCTGCAACAGCCAAGGTCAGCGCCCGACCGCAGCCCCTATTTCAGCCCCTCAGCGTATTTTGGCTGGTGAAAGCCAGGTTGTGCTTGCCAGGGACTGCCGCTAGCCTGGCGCTGTGGATCGTCAGGACTGTCCCATTAGAACATTCAGACAGAGCAGTCGGTGGGATGAGTGAGGCCACAGCGTACAACAGACTGCACCCTTCTCCCCAGGCTCCCTCAGCAGCTGCTCACAGCGGAAGGTGAAGGCAATCCCAGCCAGCTCTGCAGGGCCGGGAGAGAGGGCTTGGGCCTTCCTGCCTCACCTGTCGCTGCTGCAGCTGCTGCTGTTGCTCCATCTGCAGTTTTTCGGTTTCAAAGACGACAGGAAGAACTAGAATCATGAAGGAGGTGGTCCCAATCCACAGAGCTGCCCTAGAGAATCTATCAAGGAGAAAGAACCTTAAGAATCAGTTCTTTAGCCTCTTCCTGCTGGCACAATCCCGCGCTTCCCTTCCGTGCCTCAACAATGAGCCTTCCCCCGAATCCAACCCCGAGATCCGGGGTGTCCCCTTACCCCGCCCTTCCCACACCGCCCATAAACAAAAAACGTGGCTTGCCGCTCCCTGCAGGCCCCGCACTGCGCTACCAGCGGCCAAAGCCACGGCGAAAGCCGGCGGAGCCGCCCCGCGCCCCCGCTCTGCCCGCCGGGCCCGCTCCGAGGGGCGCCC
>VZRQ01004164.1:189702-209447 GCA_013397975.1 Machaerirhynchus nigripectus | reverse complement strand
CGCCCCGGCCCCCGCAGCACAGCGCGACGCATTACAAACACCCTCAGAACCCGGTTTTAATTGCAAGGTTTTATGTAAAATATGCAAAACTCTCGAGAACGAGCAACTCGAGCACCCTGCTCGCCCAAGGCAGACGGTGAGGTTTGTACAAGCACCCGCAGGCTCCCCAGGGGGGACAGGCAGAGGTCTCCCTGCTTTGGTAAGCAGAGAAGGCGAGGAGGGACCCTCATGGAGACGGATCTTCTCCACCGCCCGTTGTCCGGCTGCCTTAGAGAAGAGGGTACCTATGCTGGGCTGCGGTGAGGAAATGTATTAAAGTAAAGTGCTCTGAGGAAAACTGTGTTAATTAACAGTCCTGTGGTGCCAAACCAGCTATTAGCAGTACCCACGGCACCACACGACGCTGGAGGAATCTCAGCACTCATGGTCCCGTGAAACAAAGTACCTCCACATAGTACCAATACGGCTGGGAGGCCCAAGCCAGCCCCAGCATCCTGTGGGCCAAGACCCAGAACCAGCCTGGCCACCTCTTGTTCACTTCTTCCTCCGGCTGTGCTGCTTCAGCTCCTCCAGCTCCTTCTCCATCAGGTGGGACTCAGCAGTGGTCTCAGAGAGCTGGAAAGCACAGCAAACAACAACAAGAGTGAGTTAAAAGCTCGTGAGGCTTTTCCAACTTCACAGCACAACTGAGATTTACAGCCACAAGCCAGGGCCTGCGGGAGGGAATTCGTTCCCGTTGAGCAAGGGGGGAAGTTGCCATGTCACACTTCATTGAGATCGCCTGGAAAACCTGGACAGCAGCTTGGGCTTCTGCTAAGTGTTCCAGCCACAAAAGCCGCTTTCCAGTTTTAAAACATGTGAGGAGCAAGGAAAGAAAGTATTTGAATGTTCAGAGTGACATAAAGGCTGAATCACTTACGAACTGAGAATAGATGTGTGTTCTATTTCACTGAATGTCTCTCCAGATTTTAAGCACGAAAGCTGTAATCTCTGGGTAAGGCTGCATTTCAGTTTATTTACTGGAAATTCTTTCATCCACAGGTTTACACACAGAATAAATGTCACACCCCTCATGACATCAGATGGAAACTTTGATCTTCTGTGACCAGAAAGGGTGTCTGTAACTCAGTTTCATAGTTAGGGCAGAGGACAGAGTGGCAAGAAAAATGCCATATTCTGTGCAGAAAGGGAAAGAGGAGACATGGCACTTGCAGGGGCTTCTCTCTCCTCAGTCACAGAGCTCACAACAAGCTCTGATGTGGGGAGAACCTTCCCCTCTTCTCACAGAGGCGATCAGGCTTTACTCCCACAGCCACTTTGCCATTACAGCTGTGTTGCATGGCAGGGTAAAGCAGAAAGTGGGGTGCAGTGAGAGCAGCCTTTTTCAGGGGACCCAGCACCCTTTGCTCGGGCATCCCCACTGCTACGGGCAGGGAGGAGTTGGGCAAAGGCTCACCATGTCCAGCAGAATATCCACTTTCAGCCGAAGTAGGTTGTTTTCTTCCTCTAGCTGCTGGTTTCGTTTGCGCAAGCGCTGCAATTCCCGGTGATCCCCCAGGAAGCTTCCTGATTCTTGGGAGGAAAGAAGGAGGTCAAAATAAAGACTGTCAGCCAACCGTGGCTACTTCAGACCAGAGCAAGCTGAGCTGCACTCTACCTGACACCCACTGGCCATTTTCAAACTTCAGGCTCTGGCCGGCAAGGTTCATTGTGGGGGTGCCATATTCCAGGCCCAGCTCAATCTCACGGGTGGATCTATCCAGCTGCAGGGAGAAGATCACATTCAGGGTTTCACAGAATTCCAGAGCCACCCCCTGCTCTCCCACTTCTTATTGACTGGCATTCCAGTGGAAGATGCTGGTCCAAATGGCCCTTGAGCCTGGAACCCTACTTTGGTCATGTACTGCTGCAGTAGATAGAAGACTGGCTCCTCTCACTACCATCCCTGCACTTTCTCCCACCCACACACTCATCCCCCTGCACTTGGAGACCACTGGTGAGAAGTTTTCAGTGACACAGTTCTGGACTGCAGGCGGGGCGATGATGATTCTTCCCTGAGCTATTCCATTTCTAGCTTCATGTATAGTCACCCAGTGATCGGGAATGGTGCTGCACCGCAGGAAGAAAGCAGCACAGTTGGAATAATAGAATATACTGAGTTGGAAAGAACCCACAAGGATCACTGAGTCCAACTCCTGGCCCTGCACAGGACCATCCCCAAGACCTACACCACATGCCTGAGAGTATTGTCCAAATACTTCCTGAACTCTGCCAGGCTTGGTGCTGTGACCACTGCCCTGGGAAGTTTGTTCCAGAGTCTGACCACACTCTGGGTGAAGAACCTTTTCCTGCCCCAGAAGCAGCTGGGAGCTCTTGTAAGGATGATGGCACTCACAGCAGGAGCCACCCACCCGTGCCACCAAGGAAGCACTCCTGCAGCAAGCCGCAGGTGCTGGGACTCACCAGGTGCAGGTTGGACAGCGACGCCCATTTCCTGGGGGGGGTCTTCTTCGGGCTGAAGGAGTTCCCAAAGAGAGGCATCGCACGCTTCTGGCCCAGCTTACAGCGGGCTCCTGAAGGAGCAGGAGAGACACAAGCGGTCTGAGGCCATGGGCCAAGAGTAGTGATGTGACAAGGCGGCCGCTCTCCCCAAGCAGAGCCCCCCGGCTCTCAGGCCAAGATGGTGATCTGGGAGGGGTCCCGGCTGCCCCCCCGCCACTGCCACCGGGCAGCACCGGCCCTCCACGGGCACGGCCCTCGCACCTTCACGGCCACGTGGCCGAGCCGGGCAGGGGACAGAGGACGGACGGTGCGAGGTGTGACCCCCCTCCCCCCAGCCCCCCCCCTTCTTCGCGCTCCCCGCCCTCGGCCGGTACCCCCAGCGCCACGCGGCCCGGCACCTCGGGGGGGCACGGGCCGTACCACCCTACGGGCACGCCGAAGAGCTGGAAGGGGAGCACCGCGCGTCGCTATTCCCCGCACGGGCCACCACCGGGATGCTCCTTTTTTCTGTTTCCCCTCCCGGCATCTCACTGGCGAAAGCAGCGGACTCGGCAAGAGCAGAGCCGATGAAGAATACCCCCCAATGAAGAATACCCCCCATCCCCCCTCCGCCGCAGTGGTAGGGTCAGCCCCGCGGTGCGGGGGCGGTTGGGCCGGGCTGTTCCATCGAGCTTCGCCTTAATTCCGGGGAGGCCGCACCTCTCCGTCGGGCCACGCCTGCTCCCCGCGCTCCCCGTCCGCCGCCGGTGGGATCCGCCGCGTGTCCCGGGAGCGGTTTGCGGCCGCCGCGTTGCCGTGGCGACGGGATCCGCGGCTCCGCTCCGCCTCCTGTGGTGGAGGGAGACGGGGGGCGGAGGGGCCGGGCAGCGGGCTTGGGGGTCGGGCTCTGCTCAGGGGCCGGCCGCGTCAGACGAGCGCCGCGCTGACCGCGTTTGCCTTAACGCCTTCCCTAAAATGCTCGACTCGCTGGGAAGAGTTTTTAAAATTGTTTGTGGCGGGGATGGTTTGTTTGTTTTTTTCAGATAATTAACTAAACGCTGTTAGGCAGAGAACCCCTCCTTGCTTGGGAACGTGGGAGAAGTGGAGGAGGTCTGGGGTCCTGGACTGCACGGGTTCAGGGGATGATGGGTGAAGAGTCGGAGAGAGAAGAATCATACAGAATCACACAATCAGTTAGGTTGGGAAAGATCTCTGAGATCATCAAGTCCTGTGTTTGACCGAACACCACCATGTGAACATGACCGTGGCACTAAGTGCCATGTCGAGTCTTTTCTCAAACACCTCCAGGGACGGTGACTCCACAGCAGCAGCTCCTCACACGCCTTCCTTTGAAGCAGTCCCAGCATCCTGAGTTCCCGTGCACATTGCAAAGTCCTCCCTTTCTGCACATGATGGAATAAATTTAGATGCATTGTGTTACTTGCTGTATTCCATGGGAGGTGGCAGTGGCAGTTGGTTTGGATAATATTTTGAATGAATGGCACGCGTGTGTAACACATATCACCAGCACTTTTTATGTTACAGAGGCAAAATGCCACTCCTAAACTATACAATAATTCTCCAGTATGTTAGAATAGTCATCTGAGGTTACTCGCTTCATTGTTAAAAGAGCTTACGTTGAGGACTTTCTTGGGGCTTTCCTGAAAATTTTTGGATTAATGTGATACTGAGATGCTGACTTTAGTTAAAAGGAGCAATAAAGACAAGGAAACAAAGAAAAGAAGGGGGCAGGCAGATAAATGGAGGAGAAAAGAAAAGAATCACCAATATTTGAATTTAGTTTGTACATGTATTAATACTCCAGGAAGAAAAAAATTATCGAACAGTCTTTCATTCCCAGAGTGCTTAATTGGCACCCTGCCTTAAGTGAACCAGAAAATTGCTCGCTTGGAATGAGAACTGGAAAAATAGCACAGTTAAACCCAGTGACTTGAGACAAGAAAAATCTCTGCTGCTGCAGTATCTTTTGGTAGTCCAGTTAACCAATATCTGGTTCTTGCTTGACACATGCTATAAAACCAGTTGCTTTCTGACCCAGTGTACCAAAGTCTGTGCACTGGAAAACAGTGATTTTTGCAATCATTATAATGGGGTGGGGGGGGGAAGTCAACGCTCTTAAAAGGAGAATAAAAACTCACTGTTCGCAGCAAGGTATTTGTGAAGTAGTTGTGGCTTCTATCACCATTTAATATCCATACCTGTGTGCCTATATTGGAAAAGAAAGATGAAAGGAAGGTCCAGATAAATGAGGGTGAGAACTTCAGAAGAAAAGCTGAGAGAATGTAGAATTACAATTTTGAAATGAAAAAATGAAGGCAGCTCACCTGGGCGCTTATAAGAGCCAAAGACCATGCAGGATAGTGAGGGACTGAGCTCTTAACTCTCACACTGGTTGGGGTTTTTTTCCAGTAATGTTCACCTTCCTAGAAGAAACCTGTATGTTCCAGCACAGTTGTTGCTTGAGTTCTCCTTGCATTGAGCAGGATGACTATTGTAGTAATACACCATAATTATGGTAAAACTAAACTACCTCATGCTTCTAGGGTCTCAGAGTGATTCTCTGACTGCCTCGTTCTGTGGAGCAGAGACCTGGAAAAAGCCAGGCAGCGCATCCCCACTGCCTTGGCATGAACGGTTCCCCCTGTGCCTGGTTGCTGTGCCCACAGTGGATAATACCTGTGTGAATGGTCTCATGGTTGGTAGGACTTGTCAACCAGAGTTCAGAAAGCTTCCCCTGGAGACTAAGAGAAGGAGGTTCAGTGTCTGATTTCCGCTGTGGTTTGCTTCAGCAATCTTTCTTCTTCTGCATGGTTTGACTAAATTTCATTTCTTGCCAGACTCCATTTCCTTGAAAAATGCTGTGGAATTTCCTCACTGCACCAACCTCCCAGGGTATTTTGGCAGCAGCTTTTCATCATTGTTTCTCCACCTACATCAGGTAGATACCAAGACAAGAACTGACTGTTGCTGTTTCTAGCATTGTCTCTCAGTATATTGCAAATACATACATATATAGATATATATATATAGTTTGACATATGATTTTCAGCTATGTTAAAAGCATTATGGTGTAGTACTGTGCATCCTTCTGTGCCTGTCACTCTGTGGCGAAAAGAACACCCAGCACACACTCTTTCTCCCAGGACAGTAACTACAGAGATCACTTAGGAACTGCAAAAGCCCATTAAATGGTGAAGAACCTGTGTGTTACAGTCATTGTGTAAGGAAGCTGCCTATGTTCCAAGGAAGACATCTTTGGGAACACTGGTGGAAGGCTGAGAGATTGACAGGATGAAGATAGGGCTGTAGCACATGGCAGTGTGGAAATTTTGGCATAGACCCAAGCTGTTCTTGGTAGCCTAATCTGGAGCATCTTCTTCAGTGTTTTTGGCTCACAAGTGATAGAGAATCTATAGCTTAGATGTTCTCAGAGCTGCTTTTAGCTCCATAGTGTTTCTCTTGCCTGTTTTTATATACACTGCGGGATTATTATTGTTCTCTGTTATATCAATAATTACAGGGAGACCCCACTGACTGGTGAATTCAGTAGACTTACTCTAGGCTTACTCTGACATCAAAGGGAATATTTATTTTAGTTATTGTTGCTTGAAACTTGCTACATTGCCTGGTGGGCTAAATGAGACTGAGTTTAAAACCTATAAAATAAAACCTTTTTGGCATATTGAAATTAATTCCCTGCCCAAATAAATTTTTCAGCAGTGAGGTAATTGTTGCCTCAGTGTGGTGCAGTTAATGATGTCTCTCCTTTTAGAATCCTAGATATTAAATAACTCAACTATATTTTATTGACAAAGCCGACACTTTTTCTCTCTCATTTTCTTTGTTTCTTTATAGATAACTCAAGAGATAAAAGAACAGCCGTTTCACTGCTTTGTAAAGAAACGTGCTTTCCTCCCGCCTGACTATCACAGATTCCACCACCAGGAGGCCCTCATTCCAGCGTTTATAGCTAGGCCAAGAAAATACAAGGAAGTGAAGTGGAGAAACCCATCCGCACAAAAATAATCTGAAATTAATACTCATCCTATAAATTGAGATTTTTCAGAGCACTGTGCAGGCATCTATTAATTAATTACTGCAACTATCCTAATATCCAGCTGTTATGGATGCCATGACTTTTGGAGATAATGGACTGTCTGTCACAGGTGGTACCCTTCATTGAATAGATGAGTGATAGCCAGGAAAGTTCGTGCCTCTGTCTTCTGGATGGATTTTAGTAACCTAAATAAAATAATAAAATGCAGTAAGGCACGGGTTATTTTTCTCATCCCTCATGTGTGCCCTCTATCACCCAACAAATATGCCTTCACCTACTTTGCTTCTGCCTTCTCCCTTTTAGTTACTTACTTATTCACAGGTTCTTAATTTTCTTTCACTTTTCACAGCTGGCTTTTATAGTCTCCTAAAAGTTCTAAATATTTCCACTAACACTCTTTCTGATTGTTCTAATTTGCTAACCAGACCTTTAAAGAAAGGAGGAAGGAGAAATGTTTTCATCCTTATTCTTTTACCAAATCACGTACTTCTTCCCTACTGGCTTTTCAAAGCTGCAGTCGTTACTTTGGCTGAGATGTAGACCTTGTTATTCAAAAGAACACTGTGTACGTGATCTCTTAACTGAAAAGTATGTAGAATTGTCATTCTTTTTTCCTTAAGCCCTGGATTTTTTCTCTTCACTGCTGAGTCAAGCCTTGTATATCTGCTTCTGTGCTTGTTTCCCACGGTCATGTTTCAGTACTGATGAGTCCAAGACACAGCTTTGCAATGCAGTTTCAGAATGGATGATAGGTGAGAACAGTTTTGCTCCTGCCAGGAAATGCAGCTCCTGCAAGCTGTAAGGTTGCAAACTGAGTTACCCCTTGTCTCTCAAACTCAGTTCCTGCCCTCCTTCCCTGAATTCACACATACATACTACATGTTTACATTTGTTTACTTGGGCCTCTCTGATATGTACAAATGTGGCAAACAGGTATCCTCTGCTCTAAGAAGCAGAAAAAAGTGTAAATGAAGCCATGATGATGTATGCAGGCAGTTGAGCCAGACATGCTCTGGAGAGAATCCATTGCTTCCCTGACAAGAGTTTGCCACGAGGCTGTCCTTGGTGACTTGGAGACCAAAGGTTCAGAGATTATGTGCAGCCCACAGCAGTGAAAGCTCATGTTAAGCTTTATTTCACTCTGTTCCTATTATCTGGCTACTCTTTGCTTGCTTCCACATCTGTATTTCATTCGTTTCCCTGTCTCTTACTTTCAGAGTCATCTGTTTCAATGACTCACTTCAGATGCCCTTTCCAGGAAATGATGAAATATTAAACCTCCAGTCTGTAGGTTCCTGATGAGCAGATGCAGGGAAAGGGAATACCGGGGAAAGGGTTTCAAGCATCTCTCTGTATGGGTTGGTGTTTTGGTGCTGTTGTAACCCTTCACCACTGGCAGCTGCTGGAGACAAGATGTTCGGCCTTTGGACTGCGCTGCTGTGTTGTTTGTAAGGGAGAGCAAACAGGGCCTGCATTCTAAATTCCCTTCCAAGCTGATTTCATCTCAGGCCTCAGATGAACATAAATTGTGCTTTGCTCATACAAACAAGTGCACTTGTGTACTCATGAACCTCATTGTGAGATACTGTGAAGCTCAGTGTGTATAGCATGCTATGAGGGAGGGAGAGAAGTGCTAAGCATTCTTTCCTCTTCCATGTTCTTTCACCATTCCTTCTATATCTTCACTTAGGTACACTAACAGCTCCAAGAAGCTACACTAACTGGGACTATTCCCAGTTGGAACCAGGAAAATTCAAGATGAACAAACTGCTGTCACCAAAAGGAGAGTCATAAGAACATTGAGGTAAGCATTCTCCCTAGACCCTGCTAATCAAAATAAGAATTTTTTTATCCAACCCAGGTGGTCATTTTTCCCCCCAGGATGCCTTGATCTATAGGTCTTAGTCTACACTAATTCTTTGTGTTAGAAAGATATGCCTGTGGATGGCCTCTTATCAAATGCAAGAACTGGAAGTAACGTGGTCTTTAGATGATGTGGTGTCTGCAACAACATGACAATGGACTGTGTGGCCCAGAAAGTCCTTTTTGGTGTCTGCTGCCAGCTCACATGCAGATGAGGTTGTTTTTCAGGCTTTTGAGGAATGCAGATGACAGCTCACCAATGGTCTGCACTACTCCAGGATGCCAATTTAGAACCCATTCCTATGAGACCTGTGAAGGCCATGTACAGTAGCATTTACAGCAATAAATAGGAGGTCTGGTTGGTTTTGGTTTCCTGTCCTGATTCTGTGTTGTTCCCTGGGGTAGCAAGGGATGCAAATATGAGACGTATTAGGACCAGGTAGAAGGTGATCTTGGTAGCTCAACAGCTTCATACAAGTAGCGGCACAGTGTCAAGTGTGTTCAGCAGCACTAAAGCAGGATCTTCACTGCTTCACAAGGGAAAGCGAATACTGAAAATACAATTTTTGAATTTTCATTAAATGCCGAAGCAAAATGAGCCTTAATGGAGGGTGCTCTCTCTGCAGGAACTTAAAATAAAACATAAATTAAGTCTTGGATTCTAAACTTAGGAACTGTGTTTTTCATTCTGCTTCCCTTCCCCAGATTCCTTCAAGATGACAAGCAGTTCAGAGAAGACTGGTAAGACTGGTAGGAATGCAGGATAAAAATATATTCACAAATATGTGTGGCCAGCATGTGGATGTGTCACAGAAGCTCAGGCTTTCATTAGAAGTATTCATTGCTCTAAAGGACACTTTCCTTGTCTGACCATCCAGAAGCCGCTCTGTCGGTCACACTGGGACTGGAGCCCTTTCTAAGCAGGCAGCTCCAGTGACCCAGCGGGTGCCTTGCTTGACTCCCTACACCCCCCACACTCACATAGTCAGACCAGGTTTCCTTACTGGCTCGAGACGGGGTTTCCCTTAGCAGAGTCTCAGACATCTGGATCCTTAAAATAATTTCATCTTGGTGCAATAAAATAATAGCAGCTTGAGCTGGGTGTCTCCGAGGAGGGACCCCAAAGAAAGCCCTGGGTTTTTATAACCTCCCAGTCTGTGTGTGACAAGGTCCTGGCTCTTCCTGCTGAGTCCTCGGCTCCTGCTGTGTCTCAGCGTCCGGTCACCTGGNGATTTTTGGGGGGGGGGGTTTGATCAATTTGTCAGGTGATATGAAACAGGAGTTGTTCTGTAACCATTCAGAAAGACTTTCTTGAAGTCCTTGGAAGATTTTCAATGACCCTAATTTCAAACACATGCCCACAAACAGCTTTTGCACTTCCTCTGCTGTTCAGGGATTCTTATTTATTGCAGGTCATCATTCCCCACGCAACACTCATTGCCTATATTGTACTGACTAGCCAAGATTCAAGATCCAGCAGACACTTCCTTTAGAAAAGAAGTAAGGGAAGAATGTGGTACAGGGAAAATTATACTTAACTTTGACTTAGGCACCAAGTGCTTAAATATTGTGAAGAATCTCATCTTTTTAATGGGAGGGAAGGCATGTCATATTTAGAAACTGGTTCCCAGCTCACACATCTGTGTAATTTGATTCATTTTGGAAATAAAAGCAAATGAAAATCTGAGTCTCTGAAGATTTAAATCTTGTCACTCTGAAAGAAAGGGAGATTGTTTTCATGGGTCAGCAGACAGGCTGTTCTCACAATTCATTCATTCATTTACAGTTGAAGTAATGTGCTACTTCAGTTCCAAGATTAAACAACTGGTAGTGATAACTTGTTGTCAGGGATCATGTCAGGATGTCAAGCCTGGTGTTGAACATGGGCAAGCTTGTAATTGAAATTGAGACAGGTGAGCCAATGTGCAGTGGGCTGCAAAAAAGGATAATCTGCCAACGAAAAATGGGGATTGCAGTATCCAAAACAAATGTCCTAATTTGATATTTAGTCACCTAGACAAGCAGTGACACTTTCCAAAATGCTCCATAATAAGCATTTATTTTGCAGTCAATGGGAACTGCAGGTGCCCACCACTAACCTTTTACTGTTTAATTATGAGCCCCTGATTTAATTCCTGGTTTAATATCTCGAGACCTGAATAACCTGGATGATGGAGTATATGGCAACAGCATGACCACTGTAGCTGGGTAGAGAGTAGCAAATTATTTTGAAATGTCTAACAGAAAACCATGGAAATTTTGGACACATTTCTTGTTAAGTGTTTTAGAAAAAAGGACAAGTGCTTATTTATCACACAAAAAATGGAAAGGTTCTAAGCACAGAGAGCAAAGAGAGTAAGGGAGAAGGAAAAAAAGCAAGAGAAGGATATTTGGGTAAAGCAGCATGGAAGAAAGTATGAACGGTGGAAGGAATGGTAGTGGTAAATGTACACAGAGACTGCATTGAATCAGAGGCTGGGAACGCTGAACCGGACACAGGAGCCTGTGAGGATATTCAAAGCCAGTGTTGATAGAGTCAAATATTTATTTCACTACAAACATTTTGGAAATAAACTGAATTATATTGCTCTTAAATTTAAATTAAGAACAATGCCTATATTGTTACACACTTTTGGAGTTCTCCTGTATTGTACATTGAAGCAGGGAGGGGAGGTGGGACGAGAAGAAATAGGTGATCAGTCACAAGTCTGTCTGTTCTGTTAAAATCCAGAGCCCTGGAAAACAAGCTGGCAGGAGAGGAAGTTATTCTCCTTCAAATCTGAAATTAGGTATAGCAAACATTTCTTTTATATTTACTCATGCTGCCAATGACCTCTCTCAGCATAACATGCAATTTACTCAGTTTTCAACTTGCTGATTTCTACATATTTTTGTAATGAAAGTTTGTGCTGTCACATGTCTGTCAACAAGTAGAAGCAAAATCCTTGGCTTCTCTTGACCAAGCTGAATTGAGTTTGGTTTACTTTTTCCTTTAATAGTCACTATTAGAGCAGTGCTGATGGAATCCAGGGCACTTTTTATTTTTTGGAATCCCTGTCTTTGCTTATGTTTAAGTATCATCACAGTGATATTGCCACGCTGCCAGCCTCATTCCTTCTGCCACAAGGCAGAGCATTGCCATTACAGCATGTTAGAAAAAGCCCTTTGACCGGTGCTGCTTTGTCACCATGGAGTGGCAAGGGGGAAACATATTTCACTGAGGAATTATGCAAGGAGTGGAATTTGGGATAGATTAGTTTGCTTATAAAATTGTCTCAGAAAAATACAGTAACCATGTGATGCTAGTGCCATTTTTTTATCCAGACCGGCAGACTGAAACACACAAGTGTGTTGTGATTTGTTAATTTTGTTAAAGCAGTTTATGGAGTCAGTAAATCTTGAAGGAAGAAACATTCCAAACTCGTTTCTGTTGGAGACAACTGACTTGGCTGCGAGCTTTATGGAATAATTCCATCAGTTGCTTTTTACTAGATAAGGACATTCCCTGGTGTCATAGCTATTTTACAAGCCTACCGTTGCCTTCTATGACCCTGAAATTTCTCCGGCCATTTCAACAGGCGAGGATGCTTTTATTCCTTTTCCCATGACTGCAGAGTGATGCTGCTAGCACTAGTGCTACTGTATTTTGCCCTAGAGACAGCTATGTTTCACTTGGGGATGGGCCAGACTTTTAAAGGGAATGCATGAGAATTAAGGCATTAATCCTAACAATATGGTAAATTACTGAATTTTTTTCTTCATTTAATTTCTCTTGAAAGAACTGAGACATGGACAAGCTTCTAGCAAATACCATCCTCATCAAACAAGCAAATCTTCTAAGTCCAAACAGGTAAAATATAAGCCAGTGACTTTTCCAGGTATATAACAGGGAAGAAAAGGTTAAATACTACTTGTTTTACTATGAATTTTCAGGCTTGTTGTTGTGAAGGCCTTTGCTATGCTATAATACATGCTTCCCAAATGTGAATCAGGAGAGTGTGCATACACAGATGTGTATGTGTTTGTCAATCCCAGACAGCTGGAACCCATCAAAGCTGCTTGCATGTGTTCTTTTGTGTGCCTAAGTAGTGCAAATAGCTTCCCTAGGTTTTGGATTCACTGGCATGTGCTAGGCGCAGGGAATCTGGACTGCTAATATTTAGTATTTCAGACCTCCACACCCAAGATGCAAAGCTTGAAAAGGAGAAGAAAGAAAGTATTTGGAAGCAGTGTCAACATATGTTTGAAATTAGAGGACTAAAAATAGCACCTCGTCCTGGAGAGGTAGCACAGTGTTTGGAGAAGGATAGGACATGATGTCATAGATTAAGTTAATTTTTCTCTCTCCTGCTGACATAGCTGATTTGTTGGCACCCATATATGCCCTGCAATAGGGAAAAAAAAAAAAAGAGATTCTTAAGGGCAGTTGCTCATGTAAAGGCAGTGTGGAAGTGGGATTGCTTTGCACATTTTAGTGTTGCTTTTTTGTCAGTTTTTCTCACAGATTCTGCTCCTAAGCCAATACGGTCCCTCCCTGTCACCACTTAAACCTTTTTGCCTTCCTGAGAAGAATGGGTAAGAGGACCTTCCTCCTTTCTTTGGAAGCAGGTCCTCTATCCTTTCAAATATACTTGAATTCCTCCTTAAGCAATACCCAGACAAGTCCTTCACCTGGACAATTCAGAATCCTGAGCTGATCTGCAGATGCTTTTACTTAAGAAAATGTTCTTCAAGACCAGTCAGTCATTTCTTACAAATGCCTGGGCTGAAAGATGGTTGTTGTTCTCTTCAGCTTCTTATCTCCAGTTTGGTTTTGCTGCATCAGCACTGTGATAGCTGAGGTTGGTGAACAGCGGATGTTATGTTAGGAACATCTCATGGCTGCAGTTCAGTACTGAATACAATTTTGAAATAATATATTTGAGTGTCTTGTGACTTCCTTCTCGTTTGATGCTCATTGCCCTAAGAACAGAGGTCATGTGTGAAATCTGGTCTCAGAAACTCTGACCTATTCCTCTGTCTTGGATTGCCTGACTGTTAAAACAGGAAGTGCTGCCTTAATTTTAATAATCCAGTGGAAGAACAACAGTGGAGGACAGACAAAATAGGAAGAAAGACTGCAGTAGAAAGTACTAGGGTATGTTGAACCCCAGTGGGAGTTGTTACTGAGTAGGAGTTGTGCACCTGCACGGAGTTTCAGAAACACAGATATGTCATTTATAATCACCAATTCAGCAAAAACATGAGAAGAAGAGATTAACAGGTTTTTTTCAGATATGGGCAGAGAAATGTTTAATAAAGAACTCACTTCCAGTAAGGCTGGTAAAGAAACCATGGTAATCCAAGGAAAGGAGAGCAACAGATTAAAAAAAAGAATACTCAGGCTAATGAATCTCTGAAGTTTAAAGATTTGAGATTGAAGAAAATTATTAGCTGGACCACGACTGAAAATTAAGGCTCTATTGTAGCAAAATCAAGGAAACAGTATTTTAAAGCCAATTACGATTCCTGAGACCTTTAAATATTATTAGAATGTAAAAAAAAACCCTGTATGATGATGTACTCAATGCCTATCCAAGTTTTGGGGTTTGAAAAACAAACTGCTTATAATATCTTGTGGCCATTAGCCTGAAAAACCTATGGAATACAAATGGAGCAAGACTGGGGTTTTTATCTGTGATTTACATACAAGCTCAATTGTGGAAGCAGCAGGCAAAGCCAAGAGTAGAAAACTGGCCAAAGGAAGACCATGTTCAGTTCTGCAGCATGTCTGGTTTAAAAGGAAAGCTGATACCAACTGAGAAGCTAAGCTAGAAAACCTGAGCTTTGCCAAACTGATAAGGAATGTGGAAAGACTGTTAAATTTATTAGTTTTTCAAGTAGAGATTCTTCAAAGTTTGGTGGGTATTTTTAAACAAAGAAATTTCTCAAATACCAGTGTGGAATTTCTTCCAAATATGAATTTAAAAATGTTTTTCCTGTAATATATCATTTTTTGATGTGACCAGTGAAATCCACTGTGACCTAGAAATTTAAAATTTTCTATCAACTGCACTTCACATACATTCTTCTTTCTGAAGCATGCTAATGAAAATGTTGTCCTAAGTACAAAATGGAGCAGTGTACTCAAAGTCATTATTCACCCTACTTGACAACAGAAGCACTCAGCTTCTTTGAGCTGGAATGCATTAAAGGAGAAAAAAACCATTTAATGAATTATGCTTTTTTCAGCTGTAACACTGAAAACTCTTCTGTCCTATGTTTGGTGCATAAAGCTGCTTTGCTTCATGCCTTTTTCAGACTGATTTTCTGTGCTAGTGTGTGAATAAGTTAAAGAAGCATTGACTTTTTTGGCCATAACAGTTAAGAGAGTATTTGCAGTACTTCCAACTTTATTTGCATTAGGAGTCGGAATCTCTTTGTGAAGAATGCACACACAGAGTCCTATGTTCTGCAGCATAGCAGATACATCCGTGAGACATTTTCTTGTTTTAACTCCCTTTCTCATGAGTTATTGCAGTTAAATCTAGTTTTCTGACTCAGCTTCCTGCAACAAATCCTTGTTGCTTCTCTCTCACTTTTTATCATGCACCAATGTGTTCAGCTGGTGCCAGACAAATTCTACCCCCTCTATTTGCCTTCAGTCCCAGAGTAGTCCCTCTGTCTACAGAAACAGTGACAGTCCACCAAATGGCAAAACCAATCCAACACCATGCCAAGGCAGTCTTTCCCTGTCTCTCTCCCTCATCTCCCAGCTGCCTGATTCCATCTTTCCTTTTATACTGTTCAGATAAGCACCAGAGGAAATACAAATAGGAGAAATGCAAATCATAATGCCTTGCTGGGTTAAAGCTAAGCTCACTGTGAGAGCTGGAACATGGGGCATTAGTTAGGGCAGGTGTACGAGCCTGGCCATGCTCTTTACTCCGATCAGGCCCCTGGTGCCAAGGACTGGCCATGTGATGCACTTCATTCCCTTGGGGAATGGCTTCCCATTTAATCAGTGAGCAGAGGACTGTTTAGTCAATTCTTCTGGTTTACTTAGTGAAATGAAGATATTCACCCATGGACTTTAACCAGGCCTGTGACTGAGCTTTGATTCAAATGCAAGCTAGTCAGAGGCATTGTCACTAAATTTGAAGACTGGTAACAGTTTCATATCAAATAAACTTTATTATTGCTTTCTTCATCCTACTTTTATCTGATCTTGGAGGTAATTCAAATGAACAAAGATATATGCAACTGCAATTACTACTCCCACTTAGCTACATATGTGGGCAGTCTTATTTCATAATTAGTCTGTTACTTCTGTTTATCATAAAGTTAATATTAAGCTGAAGTAGAACAAGGTGCACTTATTACAGAACAAAAATCTGTGTATGCGGAGTTAGTCAAGAGCAGTTATTTTGGAATTTGCAACAGCTGTTTAGAAAGCTCTCACAGTTTAAAAAAAGACCTGCACTTCCCAAAGTATGCATTTCATGATTCAGAGTAATGTATTTTACCAACTGCATTTCATTTCTTTCAATAGCGATTAAAATAGAGAGTGAATTTTTTTGTGTAGAGACCAATAAACTGTAAAAGGTCACAGCACCCGTCGCTCAAGCAGAAAGAAATGTTTAAAATGAAAAAGCTGCTTGAAAAAGATATGTTTTAAAAAAATATCTATTAGCATAGGTTAGAAATGTGCTCAGAGGGTTAGGGTAGTGGTTAGGGGTAGGTTTAGGGTTGAGAGAGTCAAAGAGCCTACAGCTCCAGGAACACTGGGGCTGGAAAAGGCATGCCAAGGTGATCCTGGAAGGGCCCCAACATTGCTGCACCTACATCCCAGCAGCACCAAGCTACATGTGACTTCATGGCATGTGGTGCCTATTATAAATGTTACTTTTTTGTTGTTTTGGTTTGGGTTTTTTGTGGTTTTTTTTTGGTTTTTTTTTTGTTTTGTTTTTTTTTTTGGTTTTTTTGTTTTGTTTTGTTTTTTTGGTTGGTTGGTTTTTTGTTGGGTTTGTTCATTCATTTGTTTTTTGTTTTTGTTTTTGGGGTTCTTGTTTGGTTTTTTTGTTCTCTTTGTCACCGCTAAATCCAGCTCCAGGTCAGCATTTATTTGACTGATCACTGGTGAGTTGTTCACAGCCATGGGGCCAGCAGTGCCAAGCCTGTGCCTCGCCTGCTACATTTGTATCTCTGTATTCCTCAGAAAATCTTGTGCCTCTCAAAGCTTCTGCTGTTGCACCAGGCCTGCATTTCTCGGCACTGCACGGTTGTGCTAGTCATAAATCTCTTTTTCTACCCAGAATAACTGTTGTTACTTTTATTTATATAAAATGATAGCTTTACCACACACAGATAAACAGAAGTAAAACAAATTAGCCGTAGACCTGGTTAATTATGGAAACTGCTGTCACAGCTAACCAAGGAAAAGATACAGAAGGGTTGAGAGAAGTTCAGACAAAGCAAACCTGACAAGTCTCAGTCCTGAGGTCTTGCACGTTCATTACAAAGCTTTTGGCAAATTACTGAGTGGCAATACTCTATTCCAGGGCTGCATGTTTCAGCCCCAAAGGTCATAAGTAGTTAAGAGCAAGCTTTACACACTATCACATAATCCATCATGTTTGGGCATTTTTTTAGAGCTGCTTAGGCTGGCATTTTTTTCTCTTTTGGGGCAGAAAAAAGCATGCAAGAATTAGGGTCTCGGTTATCTGAACTTTTAAAAGTAGAAGCTAGCTCAAATATTGCATATTTTTTGCAGATAAAATTGCATGGCATAGTGAAGGGTAGACAACAAGGGTAATGGCAAGGATAGCCAAGCACTGAAATTGTCTGGTTCTTTCTCAAAAGGTAAAAGAAAATCCACAGCCTCCCCAGGGAAATGAACATTTGATTCTACACTGAGCTAAATAATCTCTTGATGTCCCTTTCAGTCCTATTATTCTCTATGACTAAGTTTTTTTAATCTTAAATAAAAAATTCCTTGTGCATTCTCAAAATGAACAGTTTTTCATTTCTCCTTTGTCTTTTTGATAGATCACATGTGATATACTGATGTGTGTCTCCATAAATCCTCTAACTCAGTTTAGGCTTGCAAAGCTTGAAAGTGGCTTTGTTTGCTTTTTAAAAAATTTTTATCATGTCATTCTTAAATACGTATATAAAGAATTGGCAATTTCACGATCACCTGTTAAAATACTGAATCTTGTGGTGCTTGGACTGCTATCACTTACTGTGTTTGTATAGTTGGCATACAGATTATTTACTTCTCATTTAGAAAAATACCCATTCCTGAATTCTCTAGTCGGTGTTTTGATATTACTGTTATCTTCTTTTCCAGTCACATACAATCTGTTGTGCTCCTGACTTAACCTGGTATCTCTTTTATATCAATGGGCACAGCGCTCTAATTCCTCACTTCGTCCACAGATGCAGTGCTGAACCATGGTCTGGATAGGACATCTTGATAGACAGAAGGGAGATTTCTAATCCTATAACATATCCTTAGTCATTTAACTCAAAATAAATTAGAGGTAGCAAAATCTATGTCTTTTTAATGCAGGATCACTCCCAATACTGTAGTATTGAATACTTTTGTCAAGGCTTTGCCTAAGGATCTCAAGACTGTGGCAGAGACATAACTCAGTTTCCTAGTACCATCTCTATTCCTTCCAGTAATTCCATTTTAACAATAGAGCTCTCCTGTTACTCCAGTCTGAATTACGAAGCTTGGCTGATCTGATATTTTGCCAGTCCTACCCTGAGACTCATTGTATGCGCAGAGCTTTTGCAGTTCATCTCAGTTCTGACCAAAGAGACAGAAAGCAAAACCCCAACAAAAACAAAACCCCTCATGATTTCCCTATTGCAACCATGGATGAAGTTTGTGAGGATAAAAAAAATCAGCTGGATACTTAATATTTTATGGCAATGGTTTGACTTGGTTCTTGTCCAAACTGGTAGAAGATCTCAAGTGAGAGGAAATGCGTATCACAGTGGTGTGTCTCACTCCAGTACCACCCTCAGAGCTGGAGATGCACTGGTCAGCAGCAGAAGCTGTAAAACAGGAGAAGACTGAGATACCTCCTCTCACTTGGGCCAGTGTGTAAGGGGATGGGCTCTGTGGGATTATTGTGCAAAACCAGTTGGATGCTGAACGAGCAATCAATGATCACACAATGTTTTGGATTTGTAGAATGTAATTTATTGCCCAAAGTAGCACTTTGGAGTGGGAAATGGTCGTCAGATTCTGTGCATTCACTGACCTTTCTGAGAACCATTTTACAAACTAAAAGGATAATGAAGGGAAGGCTGTTTACAGAGAGAGGTATTATCTGCTGCAGAACTGCTCAGCAGCACCAGAAGGGTCACCCTCTGCATGTGCATTCTGTTCTGGAATAAAAGCATACTTTGTGAAGGAATTCGCCTTTAAAGGGCTGTCTGCCGAAGTGCTCTTCTGGAATAGCTCTTGCGGAATAATGCGGTTTTCAAAAGCAGTGCCAGCCGCTTCCTCTGTATAGACAAAGCCTTGGGCTCCCAGGATCAGACTTGTGGTACTTAATATAAATCGCTTGACGTTTCGAATGGGGACCCTGCGAGCACTCCTGTGGTGTGCTGATGATGGCACAGGGCCGTGGGTTTTGTCGTTTGGTTTCCTGACTTGGCTAAGAAATGGCTTGGAAAAGGTGCCCTTAACCTCCCACAGGCAGAGGGTGGGGAAGTTTTCACAAGCCCCTTGAAACAGGCTGAGATGCTGCTCCAGTCCCTTCTGCTATTTCAAGCCCACACAAGGGGCAGCCAGGAACTCCTGCTCGCAGGAGATGTGATGTCTCCTTGACATGCAGTCCCGTACCAACTGTGCTACCCGAGGCAAGCTAAAACGGGCGATTGCTTTCCAAATACTGTCTCCAAGAAGGCTGCAGATGTCTCGTAGAAGTGTTCATATCCTAAAAAGCACCTTTTCCATCCTTTTAAAATGGCAGATTAAGTCATGTGTATGACTCAGCCTCATTTTCTTGTCCTGTGACTCCAGGCAAGTCACTTCTCTTCCAGCTCCCTGACAGGTTTTGGCCATCCAATCCAAAAACGCCGTGTGTGCCTTGCTGAGGAAGATGCGTGAGTGGCACCCTGGAAAAACAAAAGGCAGAGCTGCGTTGAACTAAATGCCTTCCAAAGCAACGTGGTTTTAACTACGGCTGCCTTTTCCAGCTGTAGAGTAAGGGCACTGCGATACTCCTGGGAGACGGCGAATGTAGTAGTTGATAAATTACGGGCGATGGAGTGATTGAAGGCGGCGATGCGAGCGTCTTTCATGGCGGGGCGGGGGTGAGGG
>VZRQ01004164.1:174402-189697 GCA_013397975.1 Machaerirhynchus nigripectus | reverse complement strand
GCCCCCGCGGCCCCGCCCCTCGGCGCCGGCGGGAAGGCGGCGGGGCCCTCAGGAGGCGAAGGCGGGCGGCCGTGGCGAGCTCGGAGCCTTCGCCTCGGGTACTGCACCCACCCCCTCCCGCAGAGCTGCCCGGGCATGAGCTGGGGAGTTAATTACAGTTCTTATTTGATGGGGAATTACGGTGCTCCGCGGGCGAGGGAGATTCCCTTCGGGAATAGAAATGTACATCTCACGAGGAGGCAGCTGGCAAAGAAAAGCCAAATAAATCCGTGTGTTGATGGCGGTTAATCAGTTATTTTCCTCTGAGTCAACAGATGTGAGGCCCCGCCGTGGAGCCCCTTGGGGCAGGTCAGATCGCCCCCGGCCCAGGGAGCCGAGCTCTGCTGCCGTTTGCTGCCAGCCCAAGCCCAAGGGGAATTGCAGGGACCCGGTCCCTGTCACACCCGCAGGCTGGAAGGAGTGCGGCATCCAGGTCTTGCTCACCTGCCTTTGAGTACTTGAGGTGGCACAAGACTGTTGGTGGTTTTTCATGGATTTGCTCTGTTGTCTCAGACTTTAACCCCTTTATCTGCTTCACTGCAGGCAGTGGCGACTGGAATCCTTCAGGTGCACCAACACACCAGCAGCAGGAGAACGCTCTACTGAGCAGGAGGATTTTTTTTTTGTACCTAAAGCTTTTAGTAGGGTGAGGTATAATTTCTCCATTTTCCCATGTAGCCTGCAGGAAGGCACAGGTCTGGGTCTGCCTTGTTTTTCTGCTGTGAGATGCCAATTGCCTAAGGATGGGGAGTAGGAGAACAATCCCATAACCTGCTCAGCGGTGATTGAAGTGCAGGATTATGTGCATTTTGTGAGGACCTTTTTAATGAAGAAGGAGATTGTAATATAGTTTTAATGCCTCTTGCATTACTTGTTTTCTTCCTTCAGTATTTGAAGCTAAGGGATTTTTCAAATCTCCCAAAGTATTTTTTAATCAATGTTTTGCTGTAATTATGTGAAGGCATGATTTGTCATGCCATAATTCTCAGGGTTATGAAATAGAAATTAAATATATCCTGACACTATCTAAAAAACCCCTGATTTTATAAGAATATGTCCATTAAATACTAACAGAATAAGATAATTCTGAAATTCTGGTATTTTGTTCCTTGCTTTCCCAGCCTCTATATACATAAGATTCTTGCAAGCAAATTAGTATCCATTTAGAAGCTGAAAAAAAGGCTTTTTGCAGATATTTAGCGTAAACTATCCCAGCCTCTGTTAGATGTAGCCCATCTTATAGTTTGTGGATTTCTTTAACAAGGATGAGCAAGTAAATATATGCACATATTTTGATGTGGTGGGCTGCAAAACTTTTGATCATCCACAGCTAGAACACCAAAGGTAAGCTCACAATTTAAACAGAACCAACCTAACCCATTTACAAAACCACAAAAGTGATGCAGTAGTTTGGTTAGAAGATCGTATTTCTAAGGAACTGCTTTGTATTCACTACTCTTGCATTCATAAAATTTAAGGAGGTTACACTTTGCTTATTTAACCATGCTATCACTAAGTGCCTATTCCAGTTCTAGGCCTTTCTTATAGGAAGTCACATAGAGAAGGCAGTGAAGCTGTGGTGGCATACAGACATGGCAAGTTAACCATGAGAAAACATGAAATGAGCTCTCTGTATATGGGTTAGCATAATAAAAGTCTGAGATTTTTATTACCCTTCTTTTTGTTCTCTCCGTGCAAGCATACTCCTTACAGGCATTACCTGCAGGTCTTCAGCATTTATTGGTCATTTTGAACTTCAGCAAGAACTTCAAGACAAATGCAGCTTTAATAGTATGCTCTCAAGATACATCACTAAGGAGCTGTAGCCTTCTCAGCACTGTTGTGTGGGTTTTCTGTCACATAAGGATGGGGAGGCTGAGCTGTTGCATTGCCTTCCATTACCCATTCTGTCTGCAAGTATGCTGACTTTTGTTACAGAAACACAGACTTTAGCATTCTTACCAGAATAAATTCCACTAGTGATAATTCATTTTAAATGTTCCCATGTCCAAAACTAATCTCTGACCCAAGATTCTCACAAGGGAATGAGATCTCTTTTCCTAATACCTGTGAAGCCCATTCTAGCCAAACTGCTTCATTTGACTGTAACGCCATAGATTTTCTCTTTTTGGTCTGGTAGGTCAGATAATGAAGAGTTGGAAGCAGAATCCAAATTTAAATCCATACATGATGTCATACTGACAGGTTTCTGTAGTTCAAGGACTTCTTGAAAGTCCTTTTACAGACATTTACTCATTTATTGCCTCCTCAAGACTTTGTTTGCATTTCCCAGTAGCGATCAATACTTTATTGCGTGCTCTTTCATGATGAAGGCCATGGAGGATCAAGTAGTCCAAGAAGAACCAGGATACCAGGATGATGAGGTAAATTTATGATTGATTGAAAACTATGTGCAGCAAATGTTTGAAGGTATTTTGAAGGTATTTTGATGGAGGGACAGGAGGTCCCCAAAAACCATCAGGGAGTTCAATGTATTTAAAATTTTCTTCCAGTCTACTACCAAGAAAATCTCATTCCCCTAGTCCCTGTACAGCCTGGTTCTTCAAGTAATCTTCATTAACCTTTCAAAAGCTATGCACCGTTTTTAATGCGATTATCATTATTTCCTCATATTTTACACTTCTATATTAAATGCAAGGGGATTATCAGTTAATTTTCTTCTGTTGAGGAATGATCATCAGCATGAAAAGAGTGAGAAACTATGGCAGAAAAGCTGCAGATGATGATGATGGTAACACAAGTTTTATTAGCACAGCAGAGGATTGATTGCCTGTGAAGATACACTTTATGGAGAAGATGATAGGAAAAGTGTAGGCTGTTTTGTCTCACTATGGCTTTGCTTATTTCAGTTGTCCAACAAGTTATGTATTATTTCTGAAAATCAATAAATGTTTACAAATCTGAAACAGTCATGTAGGGAGACAGATGTAATAACAAGAAAAAGAAACATCTAATTTTTTCTGCTATTTTGTTTAGGAATCCTTTTTTCAGGATATTGACCTGCTGCAGAAGCATGGAATTGTAAGTATTAGCAATCACTTGATCACACAGAATTTTCAAGGACAGAAGTGCTTGAAAAAGCTACTGTAAGGTTGTTTCCAAAATTGTATACACATAGATGCAAATAACTGAAATTCCTCCTTGCAATAAGTTCTAACTCAGTCAGCAGAGACAAAATTTGCCTTCGGTGGTAAGACAGATTTTTAGAAAATCTCATTCACATCAGATTCCTAAATAAAGTGTCAAGATACTCAAAGCATTTAGCACCTAGCACTCTTGAAAAACCAACTGCTTGCTAATTTATTTGAAAACTGTGTGATAGATTATTTCCTGTTCCTGCCAATCTTTGTAATTACTCCTGCATTTTTGGTGCCTGTGAAATTACACTGTGACAATTGTTGCTATACTATTTTCAGGATGCTGGTGCAGGGGGTAGAGTAGGAGTGAGGAAAATATTAGTAGCTAGAGAAATAAGTAGTTAGTTTTCTTCATCAAATGTGAATTCCTGTCATTGTTGCCATCATCACATAAACATCACCTATCTATTTGAGTTACTATTATTATAAGTTTATTTGGAGGCTGGCTCATGGATTGGAATCCTATTACATTCAGAGTTATAGAAGCAGAATAAAAAGTTGGGTTTGCCCGAAGCAATGTGAGATTTAACCCTAATAAAAATGACTATGGACAGATACAGATGGGGAGGACATGTCACAATGACTCATCATTAGTCAGCGCTGTAGCTACTGGGCTGAGCATGTCAGCAATGCAATTGTTGACAATTTTTTTTCATTGGCAGTTTTAAAGTTAGTAAGAAGAAGGATCACATGGTTGGGAGCTCAAACTATGGGGCAACATAGGAAAAAATAAACAAATTATTGCTTTAAAAATTTAATAACTTGATCAAGGAGGGTGTCCTGAGCTGGAAGGGAGCTGTACTACCCTGTCAGTATGAAAGGAGGCATGGCATTCACTGAATGATACAAATGTATGAAAGAGTTGGAAAACTTAGAATAATGATTTCGGCTGTTCTTCTGGGGTTAATAAGGGTTTTCTGCTCCTTTCCGTTATTTTTTTCTTTCTTCCAAGTGGTTATTCCCACACCTCAGAGGAAGATTTTTGTTCTCAGCTGTGCTAGTTAAAAGTGTTGTACAAACATATGATGACCCATATCTGTTAAATTCATTTACCTGAAGAAATAACTTTTGTGGGCTTGGATTTTTTTCCCCAACGCCTAGAGAGAAAAATATATACTGTATCTGCCAGTGTGCCCAAAAAGAGAATCAGATTAGAACAACTGAGACTGTGGTTCAGTGATCAAAAGTGTTTGGTAGGATCTAAGGTGCTGTTACCCCTCAGCCTCTGCTGAGTGTCACACACGTTATCACAGGATGAGAAATAAGCTTCCAAATAAACATGACTAATTTCTCACACAACCCCCCTCCCTTCTTGTGCTCTATGCACCCACACACTTTAGATAAATAGATGATCTGTCCAGTTCATAGTTTTTTTCAAAGAAAAATCTTGAATCTGGAAATGGTAAATTGATGTATTATCCCACACCTTTCACATAGTATGTTTTCTTGTGAGTAATCTGTTCTTGCTTTTACATTTCCAGTGATGTCAGAATCATAAAATCAGGTGAGGGAAGGCAAAATATGTCAGTAGGGTGCTGTCTGAAGTCATGCTGTTCCCAATTTATGAAAACCTAGCTCACTGCAGCCCAAAGTGTCAGTCAGTTCTGCAGGATACGTGTGTTTTAAACTGGATGTGCAGAACCAGCACAGCAGTTAGACTCAGCTTCCAGTGATCCTTGTAAAATCAGCACCCAACTATCCACCATCAGATTATCTGGTTTACAGATTAACTGTGCTAAGGGACCAAGGACATACTGAGTGTTATAGGGTGTCCTAGGTTGGGCTCCACACTGTCTGAAATAATTCTGTACTGTTTCTTTACTACCAGCTTTGAGCTAGAAAAACTGACACTGAACGGGGAGAAATAAATACCCAGGCACCTGTCTCCCAAAACCACCAGGAGCTGCTCTCTGCACCATGAACCCTCACACCAATGTTACTCAAAATTTTGTTTTGTTGGTGTCACAAACTACACAATGAAGAGTTTACTGTAAATCTGTTTCTTTCTTGAAAACACATGTATATGAATGTAAACTTAAAATATGTTTCAAAGGTTTACTTCACCTTCCAGCTGTTAACTGTCCTGAGTACTCAACAGAAGGGAAATTTCTTTGCAGAACGTAGCAGATATTAAAAAGCTGAAGGCAGTTGGGATTTGCACAATCAAAGGAATCCAGATGACCACAAGAAGGGCGCTGTGCAATGTGAAGGGGCTCTCAGAGGCCAAAGTGGACAAGATTAAAGAAGCTGCAAACAAGCTTGTTGTAAGCCAGTCACTATCCTGAGAGTTTGAACTTATGCTGGCCTCTCCAAAATGCTGTGCAACATTTCTCTTAGCAGATTTCCCACTGCATCATCAAAATAATTTTGAAAATAATTCTGCCTATTACTCTAAGGCATAATATTTTATGTTCCACAACAACCAGACAAATGCTGTGGTGCATTTATACCCAACCCACGTGAATGAGACTAGGGGGAAAAGAATATATTTATGTGGGATAGTGCACTTTTAACTTCAGGTTAAAGCTAAAAATAAACCTCTCACATTCTCTTTGGTCTTTCCTAGGAACCAGGCTTCCTCACTGCCTTTGAGTACAGTGAAAAACGGAAGATGGTATTTCATATTTCCACTGGCAGCCAGGAATTTGAGTAAGCTTATCTCTAATATCCTTCCTTCATCCAAGTGTTCCCAACAATCGTCTTCATTGTCTTTAATGAGACACAGAAATATAAGGGAATAAGTACTCAGCTAGGACACATAGATCCCCTTGCATTTGGAGTTGGTGCTGGCTTAAAGAAGTCTGCATCAATAAGCACCAAACCCAACTCCTTTTCTGAGGGTAAACTGGACTTTGTACAGTCACTGAAAATAAATAGTTGTCATCCAGAAATAGTGAATGTATAATTTTTTCACCTATCAAAATAATCTGCAGGTTTCAGGTCAAAATTACAAGTCTTCAAGTCCTCCCTTGAGATATTTTTATGGAATGTTATCTTTTCAAATGTTATTTTCTCTCCTTTCTCTGCAGTAATAATTTCTGTAGATTTTTTCCTTGCACACAAAAAGGGAAGTAAAGACAGTTAATTCTTCATGAATCAATGATCATTTAGAGCCCTGCACTTAATGCATCAAGTGAGGGGCTTTAGGGCAGAAATTACTTTAAAGTAGTAAAAATGTCTCTTTTTTAATTTCCTCATGTGATTTTTTTGGGTTTAACTACATCATAATCCTCTCCCTTTCTGCAGTAAACTTCTGGGTGGTGGGATTGAAAGCATGGCAATTACTGAGGCCTTTGGAGGTGAGAGAACCCCATTAAATGAGTATTACTGAACAAAGAATTGCAACTTAATTTTGATTTTAGTTCAACTTGGATTACTTCTATCAAATTTACCACGTTGTAGTTACAAAGATGAGTACCTGTATGAGTGCAAGAAGAAATAATCCACTTCTCTTAATGTTTTCCCATTTTTCCTCTTCATTTGCTTGCAGACTAAGTTTGAGCTGAGTAATCATTACTGGGCATGCTGATTCAGTACAACATAGCATTATTAAGACTGTTACTAACATGCCAAAGTTCTCCCTGATGCAATGTGTTCCTTTCCAGTAACAAAATTGCCACAAAAGGTATTTTAGTTATGCACGCTTAGGGTACATTTTGTGTAAGATTTTGAAATGACAATTAAGCTACTATCACAGTACACCTGATTAGTTGGTGCTTGACACTTCAGCAGTAAGAGTTCCTAAACCACAGTATTATTCCCTTTAGAAGAGATAAACTGGAGACTAATGTGATTTGATAGGATGAGATTAATAAATTTGTAAGCTTCTCCTTGATCATTTTACTGGAAATGGAACTGGGCTACGTTAATGGAATCAAACATTTTTTCTCCACTCCACCCCCCCCCGCCCCGTTACCACTTCTCCACAGGTGCCATGTGGTTTTAACTTCCATACACAAGAGAAGTAAATCACTTTAGCAGTCAAGCACAATCAAATTAAAGCATTCCAGATTTTGCTTTTCATGTAACACATTTCTCCTGCACAGAAATTGAGGTTAGATGATTTTAAAAGGTAGAGATAGAAGTGAATTTTCTAAGTCAGAGTGTTTCTAACTGCAGTAATTCCTGAATCTATCAAACTTGGAAAGAGAAACTCTGACTCTTTTTTCTCCTTTTCTTTATTTAACAGAGTTCCGGACAGGCAAAACCCAGCTATCTCACACTCTTTGTGGTAGGTATAATACCTTAAAAGAGAGTGATGTTTCTTCTTAGTGAATCCATTGTTTACAACTATATCAGAATTAAACACATAGAGACAAGTCAGAATCTTTTATTTCTACAAGTACAGTGAAACAGACCTAGGTGACTCTTACCTCCATTAACTGTGTTTGAGTAGAGAACTCATATAAATGGTTACTTTTTAATACTGCTCACATCCATGAAAGTTTTGCCATAAGGAGAGTGAAGATAATAGGCTGTCTTCGATAAACCAGTGAAACACACCACCTGGAAAAGCAGAGCACAAATATGGGTCACATGTAGATGGGGGATTTCTTCTGCTAAGAAAAGGGCAGAGGCAAAATTTTTTGTCAGCAACTCTTTGACTGTCCTGGTTTCAAGAGGTTTTGCTGAATATGACATTCTGAAAGGGCACTGAAAGGATACTACTGCTTGTCAGTAACTGGATTAACAGACTTTGGCAGTCACCATATTTGGGCAGTGCCAAATACAGCAGGACTCTGATTTCCCAGGGATTTCTTCTCAATGTGTAAATAGTAGTAAACAATAACTTATATAACTATTAATGCTGCTGGAATTACCTGACACTGGGTAGGCAAATTCTCTTAAATGAACCCTATATTGTAAAGTGAAATATGGCATATTCTGGAAAAATAAGGTCTCTTCTGGTTAGTACAGTGTAATGGTCAGCAGAGTCATACCCTTTTGCATGAATGATTACAACTGGATTGAGTATTTTAGCTTATTCACTCCAAAGAGACTAAATCCACAATCAGAAGCTATTTGCATATCAGGAAAAAGTCATATCCAAAGAATTTCTGATCATATGAGATACAGCTGGAAAAAGAGCCTACTAAGCCAATAGAATTAATTTGGGTAGAGGATTAAGAGGATGCTTTGTGTGTAAGAAGTTACTAATAATATCCCTAAAATACACAGATTTAGTAATGGTACTGAGTAAAACAGTTTTGACACCATTAATTAAATCTCATCTGATCTGCAATCAAGAAAAGTGGCTTGAGTTTATTCTCAAGATGGCAGTAAGACAAGACACTCCTGATTTTCACATGGATTAAAACGGACAGTTCTTCGTGATATGGATAAACAGTTGTATTTTATTTTAAAAATAATAATGGAGTAAGAAAACATTTTTCCTGCTTTTTCATTTTGATCTTCTATGGTTCTCTGTAGTGACAGCTCAGCTCCCAGGACCAAATGGCTACACAGGTGGAAAGATTATCTTCATTGATACTGAAAACACTTTGTATCTTTTTGACTGTTAAAAGCTACAAGTGTGATGACCTGGAAAGACAGTTTATTTTGTGTAAGTAAATAGGAGGCTGCTGATAGCTTCATACATGTAAAACATTACGACTGGCACAGAAGTCCTGGAGAGCACAGTGTGTAGTGGCCCACAAGGAAGTGAGTTTTTTCTTCTGTCATTTGATGTAATGCAACCTGGAAAAATTAGAGTTAGGAATTGGATTTAATTTTATCTGGGCTTTTTTTTGTTTGTTTGGTTTGTTTGGGGGTTTTTGGAGATCTAGTAGGCCTCCTACAGGTTATAGCAGCTTTTCTATTCAAGATAAATTTATCTAAGTACTAAACACTATTTTTAACACGTCACATTTGCAGTAGACTGTGTATAAACAGGTTTTGCACACAGCTAAATTCCTAGAGCACAGATATCCATATGTCAACCCCCCACCTCAAACCCTAAACACAAAACAATTACCATCATGAGCCCTAAACTATCTTTAGGGTACGTGGGACAGCCTGAAGACAAAAAGTCAGTCTTCTCTAGGATTAAAATAAATATACTTCTTTCCCCCCCGCCCCCCCCCAGAGTCTTATTTTGGAATGGAGTTTTATTATTTTCAGAGCATGGTTTGCACAAGGAGAAATCCTTAACTCTGACTAACACCAGCCGACCAGACCGCCTGCGTGACATTGCTGATCGCTTCAACGTTGACCACGAGGCAGTACTTGACAACGTGCTGTATGCACGTGCATATACCAGTAAGACCATTATTGCAACTGGCATGATATCTAGGTTTTTTTTCTCCCAGGTACCCATTTTAATAGTTCTCAGTTTATTAACACTTCTCAGTTTATTATCAGCTCCAACACACTCTGTCACAAGACACCGCTTTAAAGCTTCAAGAAAGTTTGAAATGGGATGTCTTCTTTGAGAGTGCAATATAAACATAATGATTAAAACATTTTCTGTGTCATTTAATTCAATGTTGAATTAAAATGTTTATATTGCTTTTCAGTTCTTAACAAAAAGTTGTGTTCATGCAGAGTGAAGATTTTCACAAAAAAGTTTTGTGAGATGGGTGAGAGAAAACTGGAACCTGCAAAGTAGATTGTTACTGGGTGCTGGATTTAAAACTGCTGGCAGTGAAAATATAACCAGTGCAGACATTTAAAGTGGAATTTTAAAATTCAGGCTCTTGTTCCTTCACAGTTCTTTGTGGTCCTAATTTCTCTTGGCAACTCTGCTTCCCACTAGGTGAACATCAGATGGAATTGCTTGACTATGTAGCAGCCAAGTTCCATGAGGAAGCTGGTATCTTCAAGTTATTGGTACAAGACTTCTTTTTCTGTATGCTTTCTGTTTTCAGAATAGGTGTTCCTATTTTCTTCCACTATGTTTACTTATCTAGCATGATTACAATGCAGATCATTGACTCCATAATGGCACTTTTCCGTGTGGATTTCAGTGGTCGTGGAGAGTTGGCCGAACGACAACAGAAACTAGCTCAGATGTTGTCAAGGCTCCAAAAAATATCAGAAGGTAAGGGAAACATTGCAAGATTTGGAAAACATGGACTGGAGTCACTACCAGTAGCTGTTGGTAGCACAACCATCTAGTAATCCAAGTGTATTATCAATCAGGCACTGGCCCAGGGATCTTTCCTCACTTTACACCTCTGTCAGTTACCAAAAAAATCAAACCAATAATATATTATATTAAGATGACAGATTGAAAAAACTTCTGGACTTTACAACATCTGGAGTTTTCCTAGAAATACTGTCAAGTCCTAAATGAGACAGTAGGTTGTAGAACTGGACAAATATTCAGTAAGAGTAATTGTGTTCCCCAAATTTCAACAGTCTAAATACAAAAGAAAGACAAAGAATAGAAAAGAGGATGAAGGCACAGAGAAATAAAAAAGCCATGCCTCTTGCCACTTTCTCAGTACTTTGCAATGCTTTGAGGGATGATGACAGGATGAATAGAGTTCCTTCTCTTTGGAATGTCTCAGAAATGTTGATGAGGAATGAATAAATGCTTTTTTCATGAAGTAAAAAGAGAAAGGGAAGGAGAGGGAGCTGAGGGCAGGTAGCCAACAGAGAAGATGGGAACTGAGAAAGACTTGTTCACTGGAATTCTGAAAAGTGCTCATTTTTGACATATTACAGCTGAAGCCACACAGGAGCAAATCTAGGCTGTCTCCTGATTAACTGCAGCCATCAGTCATAAAGAATATTTTATTCTCATTCATTTGAAATTGGAAGTGCTTCAGCAGAAGCCTTGCTTTTACCATGGATGAGGGAATATTTTGGAATTCTAATTGGATGTAGTCTACCTTCTCTGCATTATTTTCTGTTGCAGAATATAATGTGGCCGTGTTTGTGACCAACCAGATGACTGCTGACCCAGGAGCAACTATGACGTAAGATACTTTTTCTCTCTCTTTTAAAAAAATTTCCTGTATCTTCTATTAATTAATAGAGATGAGAACTGAGATTGTATGGAGTAAGAGGCACTGAAATGAAAGCTCAGATTGGTCATTGTTCCCTGTGGTATTAGGAGTCATAAGTAAATGACACCTGTAAGTTTCTCTCAGTTTTTGGAATGAGTTTTTTTACATTTATCTGCTGCCTGGTATGGTGGTGTGATTTCACTGTGACTTAAACAAAGAGAACAAGCTATAAAAATTATTGAAAAAGCACCATATTTTCCTTTGGAGCAGCTTATATGTGAAATTTAAGGTGTGTATTTCTTGAGCCTCTTGAATTTAATGACAGGAAGATGATGCCAGCATTGAACATTTGAACATCTTACCTTGAGGCAAGTGTGTTAAAGTCGGGTTTCTAATGTATTTCCCTATTGATTATTCATTACTGAGTTGAATAGGGCTCAGTCTGACAGTTAATCACAGTATTAACCTCTGGAATTTGCACAGTGATTCACCACAATTTTTCTTGCTAATTCAGCTTTCAGGCAGACCCAAAAAAGCCCATTGGGGGCCACATCCTTGCTCATGCTTCGACTACCAGGATCAGTTTGAGGAAAGGGAGAGGGGAGCTGCGTATTGCAAAGATCTACGACAGGTAAACCACCTTTCCCTCACAGGAGGGAAGCTGTGTTACCAGCAGCCCCTAAGGTGACAAAGTTCAAGGTATTGAAGCTTTCTGGATGGTATGCTGGGAGAAAATCTGAAAGGACCAACTATTTAACAGATGAAACAACTAACTAAAGTTGTCTTACATATTGCATACATTAAATTACATAATCTTTCATCATAAACCGTACTAGATGCTCAGCTCTTAATGAAGACCATCAAATACTTGGGTAGGACTGGTGGTCCCTTGGCAGGAAAATTCTGGACATGTTAAATTCCTTAGTATAATAATTTCACATTTTCTGATCCTGATGATATTGATCACCTTCTCCAGTTTGCCTGTAGATATAAAGGCACTGATGTATTCCAGGTTGCTCACACCCACAGCATTTTAGGGGCTATTTCACAACTGCATTTTACATGGGGAAACCCACAAGTTTCTTGTTTCTTTTTCTCCCAGCCCTGAGATGCCTGAAAACGAAGCCACATTTGCAATAACCGCTGGAGGGATTGGGGATGCCAAAGAATAGGTAAAAAATTATGTAAATGCACAAATGGGTAGTTAGGATGAAGATCTGTGCAAGGTTGATGACTACCTGGCTGCATTTGTAGCTTTTGGGAACTATTTAAGATACTTTGGGAGCACACTGGGATGAACTTTGTACAGTTCAGTTTTTCCTGAACTAGAATTTGTTTCATTTAGGATCTTTGCTTTTCAATTGAACTTTTAGCACACAAAGATATAAGCAATAAGATTGTGAATTGTTCTTAGAATTCTTTTCCTATGTTTTGTGAAAATCAAACCTGTCCTTTTACATGAGAGTGAATATACTCTTTCTTAATTTATTTCAAAGCGAGTGTCTAAGTGGTAGAATTTAACAGTGTGAAATGCAACAGAATTGGAATAAACTCAGTTATAAAATTGACATATATATATGGAAAAGGCAGTGGGAGGAAAAACAGCTCAAGAACTTCATGGGTTTTCATGTACTGTAGAGGAACAAGTAGTTTTAAAAATACATTTTTAAGCGTTTTTATCTTGCCTAGATAATGCTTATGTTTTTATTTAGCATTTTCTACTTTTTGGACAGAATGTTTTAAACCTGTTCTTATTAAAGTTAAAAATAAAGACTATGAATTATAACAGAAGTCTGACTATGTTCGGGTGCTTTGAATTAAACTCCTCTCAATAATCTCATTGATCTTTCATGAGAAAAATAATCTGGATGCAACCCAACAACTTAAAACCTTTTGTCTAGTTCTCTAAAGAAACAAACTTGATAAAACTGACTTGCCATTTTTCTAGTATAAGTAAAAATATTAAAGATTACTATTAAATAATATTAAATATTGTTACTACTAAAAAGAATAAAACAAATCCAGTGGCTAGAGAGGAGAGAGAGGCTGGCACCAGCACTTACACCAAGGAAAAGGCACTTAAGATTCAGCTTGCTGAGGGAGCCAGCAGCACAGGCACAGCTCCGAACCAGCCAGAGATGTAGGTCACAGGGGGCAAAAGAAGAAGCTGGAAATAAAGAGGGAAATGAGGCACTGGGGGCCAAAATAACTATTCCCTTTGCAATATCTCCAATGCTCATGGAACTGCCTGTTTTAAAATAAACAATACACACACACACATATATATACTGGGAAAGTCTTATTTTGTCCTCTGGTAATTACAATTAGTCTAATTTTGGTATCTGGTCAGAGAACTTGTCCTCACTGGCAAAAGGATTTTTTTTTTGTTTAGATTAACAAATGCATGTAAGATAACATCAAGTAAAAAGGCAGCAATGACCAGAAATTCATGCAAGAGAAGCCTGACATTTTAGCCAGGCTTTTCCTTGTGACAGACCTAGAGGGCTTGCCTTCCTTAAGTGGTTTCTTAACAGATAGTTGGTATTTTTCCCGAGGTAAAGCACTATTTTTCACAGTGGAGAAAAGTCTAGAGAGTTGAAGGCTGGTAGGCTGGCTGATCTGAGAGAGTCGGGAATGGATCAGCCATTGTCATTTAAAGCAATGTCCAGTCGTTTGCACGTGCCAGGCTTTCCCACACTAGGCATTTGTATCCAGTGGCCAAGTACCTAACATCAGTGAGAGCTCGCAGTGTCACTTGACTCCCTGCCACCCACTTAAAAAGACCCAGGTTTCTTCCAGTATTTTATTTTAAGCACTAAGATAGGTTTTTGCTTTCTCACACATGTGATACATATGTACATATATATATAGCATGTGAAACTAAAATGGTAATTGGTGTGTCGTTCTAGGCTGTTATTTTTATCCAAGGCTCTGAAAGTAAAGGGGACTCGCTTTCCTTTCTGTCAATATAACCCGTTTCTGATAACCTGACAGCCCAGAAAGCACTGCTGCTAGCGATAACGCGGTGTGGGCCAGGGCTGGCTCTGGCTGGTGTAACCCCACCATCCATGGCACACGGCTCTTTGTGCCAGGACACACTGACTCGGTGATAGCGTACACACACAGCACAAAAGGATTTATGGCCTGTGCCACGTCACCGCGCCATGGATTATTCTGTCTTTCAGCGAGGAATCTCTGGCTCATCTGGGGAATTCACTCCCGGCCTGCTGGCGCTCAGGCAACAGCAAACATCATGGCCGTTGTCACTCTGTTCCTGCCCCAGCGCTGTGCCAAGATCCCCCTGCTAATCTGACATGGAATAAACTCGACCCGCCGGAGCCGCGACAGAGGTCCAAGGGGCCGCTTCCGCCCCGCCGCCCAGTGTCCCGTTATTGTCCCGCCATTGTCCCATCATTGTGTCCCCAACCCCGCCGCCACCTCGGCGGAGCCCGTGGGCGCGTACGCGACGGGCCGTATTCTTCAAACCTACTGCGCAACCAGCGTAACCCTCCGGCCCGGCCTGCACAGTCCGTGTAAGAATGTTACGCCAAGCGCACCGGGCTCTTCCCGCCCTACGCCAGCCCGAGTTACGCACCTTGCGTACGCCGTGCACTTACGTAACGTGCGCCTCGGCCCAGGTGTTCCCCAACGTGCAGAAGGGGTTATGGAGCGCGCTCCTTGCGCAGCTGACTTTGGGGAATAGCGTTACTCCTCGCCTCCGCCTTCCTCACGCGGGGCCCCGGCTCTAAGTAAAGAACGTTACGCACCTTTCGTAGCCCTCCTGCTACTCCACGGGGCGGTGTTTCGCCGAGCGCGCTTAGTGCGTAGTTGGGTTCCGTGAATAGGCGTAGGTGTTTCGGAGGGCCGCACTTTGCGCAGCGCCGGGCGGCCCGTAACGTAAGCGGAGCGGGCCTGAGCGGCGGCGGCCATTTTGTGCGGGGAGCGCGGAGGAAGAAGACGCTGGTGTCTCCACACTCCCCGGGCCCTGGAGCCGACCGAGAGCCCCGCCGTTCCGGCCGCTGACGCCCAGCGGGTCTCGGACCCACTGACCACCTCTTCTCCTTTTGTGTCCCACCAAAGAGGCGAGGTGGCGCAAAGCGAGGCCTCAGAGGCGCAGCCGCCTCTGGCTGGACCCTCTCCCCGTAC
>VZRQ01004164.1:157762-174284 GCA_013397975.1 Machaerirhynchus nigripectus | reverse complement strand
TTCTCATGTGGGGGCGGGGGTAGTTGGAGACTTACCTGTCACCCAGGCGGGGTGGTGGGTTTTGAGCGTTTTGTGGTTTTAGAATTTTTTTTAATTTAGCTTTTCCACCGTTCATGTGTAACTAATTCTGAGCCTTGCTTGCAGTTTTAAGGCCTGCATCCACCTTGCCCCCTTAATTATTTTCTGCCAGCCCCCTTATTTATCCCGTGGCACCCTCCCCCCCGCAAGCCACGAAGGTCTCGGGGGCCCTGGCAGGGCTGGTTGTCCCTCTGTCTGCCCTTCTGGCTGTCATTGCTCCTTCTGGACTCACTGGAAAGATGGCAGTGGGGGGAAGATCTCTCTCAGCTGCGCTCCCAGGCTTATCGTGAGAGGAAATGGGATTGGAAACGCTGCCATGGGGGGGACTTGGGTACCCGGGAGGGTGATCTCGGTGAACCATGGTGCTGGACCACGCTTGCCAAGCTTACATAGCGCTACAGAAATTGTGTGGTTCTGTAAAGGCCTAGTGCTTGATACTCTTGAATCTCTTATTTAATGGAGGTTTGGCTTGCAAAAGGCTTTTGCAGGTTTGATTTGATGTGATTTTTGTCTTTTGAGAATGACAGCAATAAATACAGTGGCATTATACTACATAACTAGATTGAGTCTCGAGGTTTTTAAGGGTTGAAAGTAATAAGGCATTCGTGCCAGGCCTTTTTAAAGACAAAGTTAGAACTGATTTCTGAGAGTGGCATTTTCACATCACGAGTAAGCAAAAGGATTAGCAAAAAACCTGTCATGTAGGTTCTGCTATGTGGTAAGCTAGTTGTCAATTAATGAGTCTTCTCTCCATTTTTTTCCTTGTTTTTTTTCTTCCCCACTTCCTTTTCCTCTTGTTTTCCCTTGCTACTGGGAGATTAAAGACTATTTTGCTATACATTGCAATGCGCATTGACATTCAATTTCTCGTTGTCTGTGGAGGGAGATAGCTGTATCATTGCTTTATCTTACACCCACATTTAACATTCTGAAATTAAAAGATACTTTCATTTTTTTTTCACAGAGAGGAGGGTTCTGGTGTTTTTCTTCTAAGAGATTTCCAGCTCAGTTTAACACAAGGACATTGGAGTAAGCGCTTTGGCAAGTCTGAGATAGATCAGACCACTGCTGTTTTTGGAGTTTAGTGAGTGAGTTTGAGTATGCAGATTTATATACAGTTACTTAAAAGAACACTGGCCAAAGCGTTGAGACAACACTTGATGTGCCTTAAAAATAGTGTAATTTCATTTTCTGTAAAGTCTTTAATTATAGTGGATACTTCTCTTTTAGATCAGGGGTTTTGCATAAGTAAAAAAAGTGCCTACGTGCTTCTTTGTGAAGTTTTTGGACATTTGCATGAAGAATCTTTTTTATTTTTTGCATATTATGCTGGAAGCTTTATTGCATCAGGATTCAATTTGTTATATACATCCTTTTAAGGTATGAAAATATTTGTAACCACTAACAACCATCTTACTTCATAAATAATCTCTGTAAAATGTTGGGCCACCCAGCGTGCTGGTTCAGCACCATTTGAAAGTTTATTGCCACTTCTTCTTTAGGCTAATCACATACAAGCTTTCTGGTTTCCTCCTATCAGGAGTGAGCTGTAGGTGACTTCTTAGGATGCAAAATTGTTATGTTTTGCTCTGGAATGTACCAGATTTACTCAGTTCTGTCCCAGAAATGATGGCACCAGTAATATTAGGGAAGAATGTTTTGAGCCAGCCTGAATTTGCCTTTGAAAAGAGCTGTTGGCAAACCAGGGAAATACTAGATTTAAATCAGATTGATTGGAATTGGAATCTCATTTTACTTGGAGTCAGAATGTGAAGTGTCAGTTACTGCCAGTTTAGCAGATAAACCCCCACAGAGGCAGTGTTCAAGGGCTGCTGTAGGGCTCCTTTCTTTCAGGTCAGTACTCAGGCATATTGTGTATAAGAGTGGAGAACTGCAACTATGTGCCTTCTGTGTAAAATATATCGGTTTTTTTTCCTCTGGATAGCTGTGGAGCAAGTATTCATAGTACCCAGCTGTTGCAGTGTCCAGTCTTGCAATCAGCCCTGTCATATGTTTCCTTTTGTTAGGGAGCTCTTTGACCCTTTGAACCTTGGGTGGATTTGAGTGAGGCAATGGGTTTTGTAGGAACTACTTGGGTACTGAAATTGTTGACATTTTGACCTCAAGTTAGCATGATCAGTAACAAAAATTACTAAAGGTGAATGTCCCTGTAAATGAAAGTATGTGCCGTTCTTTTCCTTTGTCCTGAAAGGAAACATAATGCTTAAATGCATTTTTGAAGTTGTGTTTCACAGTCTTTTTCATCTGACAAAAACTGATGACTGTGCAGGCTGTCTGGGGGATCTAATAGATACACTGATGAGAAAATAAGGGATATTTATAGGAAAGGGAAGAAGCCTAATGCACAGTTGCAACACAGCAGACATTTTAAAACTAACTTAGCAGGTTTTAAGTTAAATTCTATCTACCATAGTTGGCTTTTCCAACAATTTAACCACTTCTTGTTAGAATGATAATTTCAGTTCTGTTTCTTTGGTCTCTTAGTCACTATAATTTGTAGATTTAAAGAACAATATATTTAATGTTGGAGCAGATAGTCTTGTACTTTAGATAATTTAGAATTTTTTTTCAGCTCTCATTTATTTTTTGGTAACTTTTCCACCCCCTCCTTCATCCACAAGTTACTCCTGTAAGAAAGTTGCTTAGGGATTTTTGTTGCGTTCGGTTTGTTTCGTTACCAGTTTTGTATTTGCTAGTGGACTACCTGGGTAAGGTGCAGACACTTTGGTTTTGCTGCCTAAAAGTTGTTTCAAACGGACGTGTCTCATGAATTCATGTTTTGCAGAAAGCTGTAGCTTTAGGACAAAAATGGACTTGATAGCATTTGGAAAAGTACTTTCTGCTGAGTTTGTACAATACTGATGAAAGTGCTGCAACTTTTTTTTTTTTTTGTATTATTTTAAAATACAATTCATTATATTTACAGTAAATAATCATTTCATGCCACTGGGTTTTTAGTTACTCTTACAGCTTACTGCCAGAAGCTCATGTTTTGGTTATTGCGTTAGGCAGTCATTACAGGTAATTCTTAATATTCTGAAGTGTATAAAATTAACTGGATAAAGAAAACTTAGTGAGAAAGAGCAGTAACTTTTGAATTGTTCTGCTAGTTAGAATTTTTTTGTGAACATGAGCTTTTTACTATCTTCAGTCTCTATCACAATGCATTTGAGAAAGGATATGATTTTTCCCAGGTTTTTTTTTTCCTTCTTTTTTTTTTCCTGTTAGGCTGTGTTTTAAAATTTTTTTTAAAAAAAATTTTGTTGATGACAGAATTACAGATGGACTTGCAGGCTTGGCTGGACTTGTTTACTTTCTGTTCTTCACTCTGTTTTTCATTTGAGGCATACTTCTTGATAAGAAAGGAGAGAAGATAGAGAGGGGGAGATAGTGAAATAGCTATTTAGTGTAAAACTAACCTTGAGAGAGAGAGAAGGAACTTGTAAGGAGAGATTTTTCTCATCCCTTTTATGTAACTATGTTGTAAGTGCACTGTCAGTTTCAAGGCAAGTGCTATCTATAGGTGTACACACAGCCATGTCCTAGAGACAGAAGCTTTAAAGGGGTGATTTACAATAACATGGTTTTAGGTTCAGAACCAGCCTAAAGCAGGTTTATGTTATTTCAAGAAGTTTTATACCATCATTGTGTTTGGAGGGGATGACTTGCTAGAATGTTGTGCTCATATGTCACCTTGGGGAAAAGACAATGGAAAATGGTTAAGAAAATTCCAGAGTAATTTTAAAATAGTTTTAAATACTGGTAGTATTTTTTTAAATAACTAACATTCACATTCACAGGTTTGGAGCGAGTCGTGGAGGTCCTCTTCCTCCAAAGAAATTTGGTAATCCAGGGGAACGTTTACGTAAGAAAAAATGGGATTTAAATGAACTGCCCAAGTTTGAGAAGAATTTTTATGTGGAACATCCAGAAGTGGCCAGGCTTACTCCAGTAAGTTCCATGTTGTCTACAACAGAAAATGTCACAAGTTGAAAAACTAGTCCTAGGAAGTTTGTGACAGCATGTAAAACAGAGCTGACTCTTCATTAAGTGTGTTTGGCATGTGTACTCTGCAGGATACTGGTTCTAGTTGCCTTTACTATTTAACATTAGCAAAGGATATGCTTTTCTTCTTACTTGTTTTTATATGAGAGATATTTTATATTTTGCCATTTGTAATGCATCCATCATCATGCTTCTCTGGTCTAGTAATTTGTCAGTGGAGATAAAACTTAAGAGACTTACACTACTGGAGAAGGCCTGAAAAAACCTAAGATAATGAACTAAGAGTGACGGAAATACATGAGAAACATTTGAAAGTAGTATTTTGTTGTAAGAGTAATTTGGGCTGAAAGAGGCCTTGGGGACATCTCTAGTCTAATCCGCTGCTCAGAGCGGCACTAACGGTAGAACTAGAGCAGGTTCCTTAGTGCCTTGTCCTTTTGGGTTTGAATACCCCCAGGGATGAGGAGAATTTATATCCTCTTTGGGTGGCTGTCTCAGGGCTTAATGTTTCTCATGGGAGTTTAAACATCTTTCCTATAGCGACCCATCGAGTAGTTGAAAGTAGCAGTTAAAGGTCATTGTTAGCTCAGTCTTTCCCAAGCTAAACAAATCTGGTGCTCCCAGTCTGTCTTCATATGGCCTGTACTGCAGCCTCCAGCTTTCCCCCATAATTGGACATGCCATGTTAAAAAAAGTGTCCTTCTTATATTGAGGACTCAAAACTGGGTGCAGTACTTTGTGTTTACTCTGTAGATACAGTAATCTTGCCTTCCTACATAACTTGAGTCTAGTCTTCTATTCTCTCTTGCAATGTATTTTTATAATTAGAAATTAAGAGATTTTGTTCTTAACATGAGGCAACAAACAAACAAAATGTCATTATCTGGTTGCACAGACTTACAAATCCTTACGTGAAATATGCATATGGCATAAAGGAATTGAAGGGGTATCTACTTCTTAAAGATACCACAATTTGAGCTGCTGAACCACAGTTAGCATGAGCTGCTGTAGGTGTCTTTGTCTTAGCCAGCTAAAAGGATTTTCATGTTTTACCCAGAAGTCACTTTCTCTTTTTTTACCTTTTAATTCAAGCTCAAGAGATTCTCAGAAATAGTGAAACTATTTCCTTGGCTAAAGTGCATATTTGGTAGTGATGTGTCTCTATTGATTTCTAATAAGCATTAGAATAAGGTCATGAATTGTCAAAGCATGTTGCAAAGGGCAGTTGGATTTGCAAGATAACCTAGACAGAAATAAAACACTTTTTCTGATCTTGAAATTATGCTTATGTGGCTACAGTTATTTCAGAAATACTACAAGAAGTTCCTTAAATATGAGGTCCTAGGGTATCATCATGATGTTGTCAGAGCGTCTTTCATTCTCTGAAACAGTTCCAAGCAACATTTGAGTTGCAAGTTATCCAGCAAGAACTCTATTTATCTACCTCTGGAATGTGTTAATTGAAGGAGAAGGATTGCCCTGCCTTCTGTTCATGGTATATTAGGACCTATTTAGTTTGTTTAAGTCTCAGCACTGTCACATAAAACATGTTTCTTATACTCTGTTTCTAATCACCTTTGAAGCTGTTGGTCATTTCTGGCTTCTGGAAAAAGTGTAATGCCTAAAAATATTCTGTTAACATACTTTTCATTTGAAGGGCTGTTTGTAAGAAGAGATTGACATTAGACCTTCTAGGCTATGTAGAGACCTCATACCTCTTAATATTGGAGAAGCTGTACAATAAGTCAGTCTTAAAGTAAAATCTTTAGGAAAGCAGTCTTTTTTACATCTCTGTTTTAATTTAGTTCTCTAACAAAGCTGTTATCCAGAGGTGAGAAGAGAGTTAGTAGTTAGAAACAAGCACTTTAGGTCCCTGCTGGTATTTGGCATTTAATTTTTCTTTTCTTTCCTTTCTTCATAAATAGTATGAAGTTGAGGAGTTGCGAAGGAAGAAGGAGATAACAATTCGGGGAATGGAGGGCTGCCCCAAGCCTGTGTTTGCCTTCCACCAGTGTAGCTTTCCACGTAAGTATTTTTGCCATTCTTGAAGATCGTGAAGATCGCTCAGAAAATACCTGAACAATTACTGGTTCTATTCTCTAAAAAGTTCTACAAAGCTTCAGTTATCCTTTAAGAAATTTATTCTTTTCTTAAATTCTGAAGAGTATGTGATGGATGCCTTGATGGACCAGAACTTCACAGAACCCACTCCGATTCAGTGCCAAGGCTTTCCACTAGCCCTCAGCGGTCGTGACATGGTGGGCATTGCACAGACCGGCTCTGGGAAGACACTAGCAGTGCGTATTCTTCCATTTTATTTCTTCAGCTGGCTTTCCTGGTCACCTGGCAGGAATCAACTGTGGGTTAGTTTTTGGGCTAGCCAGTACTAGCAGTGAGATGATTACGTCTTTAAAGCTTGTTGTATTGCATCATGGGGGACACTCGCATTTCAGCTCAACTACAAACCTGTTGTATTCACAAGTGTGTATTTTGTGTGTGTCTTCCTGTTTGGATGCTTAATCAGTTCTCTTTGGTCTATGCTTCCATTGTGGTTCAAAAAACAGGACATTCTCTTTAGCACATTTGCATCATAAACTACGCAGGTTAAAATGAAAAATGGTTGAGTTTCCGCATATATATTATTTTAACTGTAGTGTTAAAAAGGATTTTTATCCTTTATGAAAAACATGGCTAGGACCATGATTACTCATTCAGTTGTGCTAACTTAAGCTCCAAATTTAAGGAAGCCTTGCTTTCAGAGGTGCTGAGCAGCCACATTCTGTGCTCATCCACCAAAGCAGATACAGTCGGTCAGCAGCTCTGAAAATCTTCTGTTGTGCTGGATAAATGCAGGTGTCTGGTTTTGCAGAATCACAATTTATATATATTATAGAATACTGTTTTCTTCTGTTTTAGTACTTGTTGCCTGCAATTGTTCACATCAACCACCAGCCATATTTGGAGAGAGGAGATGGCCCAATTGTAAGTGCTTGTTGATTCTTTTCCCTTTTGTATGTATAGTATGACATGGTTAATGAGATGGGTGCTTTATTTAATTGATGTATCAGAATAGTAATTTTCCTGTCCTATTCCTATCACAATAGGAGTTTTTACTGTCACAATGTGAACATCCCACTCAGTTGAAATTCTGTGCAATTGCTGGCCTAGTCTAAAGATATTTAAATGGTTTAGCTAATAAAGAGCAGATGGTACAACTTTGCTTATGGTTTTATGTTAGGGATGTGTATGCAGCTTGACTCTTCCTGAATCATTTCCTTTTTCAGTGTCTGGTTCTGGCACCTACTAGAGAGTTGGCCCAGCAAGTACAGCAGGTGGCTGATGATTATGGTAAATGTTCAAGACTGAAGAGTACCTGCATATATGGAGGAGCACCCAAAGGTCCCCAGATCAGAGATTTAGAACGAGGTAATTTTAAAATGGGTGCTTGCAGTTTCTGGAGGAAGTGGTATTGTAAAATCTCTGTAAAAATAAAACTTCTCAAAACCTTTGTGGAAGGGGGTGACAGTGAATGAGTGTCTGTCTCATTTTCCAGTTGCAATGACAGTTCATGAGGTAGTTCTCTTTTTATGTTGCATAGTGACATGGTAGATTTTCTTTCTGATTGCTCTTTGAACTTTCACTTGTTAAGATCATCAGGGTGTAGAAAGGGAAAAAGGAAACTTCACAAAGAAAGTGAACAGGTTCTTTTCAGGAAATGAAATACCAGCATGTTTAAGGAAGGATTTTTCTTAAGGCAGATTTCAAGTTTTCTGCCTATGTTTGTTTAAATAATCAAACTTGGTTTCTGAATCTATAAAAACTTCTTTGGACAGCAGGAGGGGTGTGTGGTTTTTTGTTTGGTTGCAGTTTTTTCATAGTTTGGGGTTTTTTTTTTCAATTGTTCTTAAGCATAATGTACCCTGTAAGCAACTACTGTAACACAGTAGTGCTTAAGTGACCTATAATTTCAATTTGAGGAAGGTGCTGATGATCTTCACTAGATTAAAAAGTGTAGTGGAATTATGTGAGAAGATGCAAGAATTATTATCAAGGTAGACATATATACAGATCTGTTCAAGAAATCAGAAGATTTTGCTTACCACTGCAGTTTGCAGATTCCTTATTGCAGATTCCTTATTGCCGTAGTGGGATAAAGACATGCATGGTAGAAGTCTGTGGCATATCTCTGTTCAGAAAAACAGTGCATTCTAATTAAAAATAGCATCAGTGGAAGAGTCCAAGGTTTCATGAAGAGTCCTTGGGAGGATCAGCTTGCTGGGTTTTGCACACCTTTCTGGAATGCTGTAAAACAGATACTCGGCTTAAGAAGAAAATATTTTTCATGTCTCTTCTTCCTTAAACCTACCTTCTGTGGGCATTTTAGTGACGCTGAAATATTCACCTGTAAAATTTGGGAATTGGTGGAAACCAGATCCTCCTTTTAAGGAATGTGTAAATTGCCCAACCTGGTATTAGTTAAGAATATATGAACTCTCCTTCTTATCCCCACAAACGTTGGTGGGATGGTTGTCTGTCACTATTGGTGTATAATTGCTCAGTATTAAAGCCCATGCTTTGGCTTTATATATTAAAAAAATGAAAGTAATTTGACACATATAGAAAGAGCATTTCATTTTTGAAAAGGACAGCTCTGTAAACTGCATAATTCTGGATGAAGGTGGGTCAGGCTTGAGTAGAAGCTTCCTTTACTTTTGATTTTTGGACAGCTCTTCACTGGTGTTTTTCTGGCAGTAACCTTTTTGTTTCTGTAATGCATTTATTATTCTAATGGCACTGTAACAGTAATTTCAGAATGGAAAAAATATTAAGCGGAACTAGGGCTTCTACTGAAGTGACTCAATCTTGGATACGAATGAGGGTGGTGCTTTTTTTTTAAAACAATTTTGCTCTGGAAGGTGATTCATTCTGACTAAAAATACCAGTTGACATTCAAATGAAGAGCCTTACTCTTTTTCCTTATTCTGTTTTGAAGGTGTGGAGATCTGCATTGCTACACCAGGTCGCTTGATTGACTTCCTTGAGGCTGGAAAGACCAACCTCCGTCGCTGTACATACCTGGTGCTGGATGAAGCTGACAGAATGTTGGACATGGGATTTGAACCACAAATCCGTAAAATTGTTGACCAGATAAGGGTGCGTGACCCTCACAGAAGGACGGCCTCCTTTGTTTACCTATTTGAAATCTAGTATGGTAAACAAATCTGTTTTCCCTTTTCCTTAGCCCGACCGCCAGACTCTGATGTGGAGTGCCACCTGGCCAAAAGAAGTGCGCCAGCTTGCCGAGGACTTCCTACAGGACTACGTTCAGATCAATGTGGGAAACTTGGAGCTAAGTGCCAACCACAATATCCTGCAGATAGTGGATGTATGCATGGAAAGCGAGAAAGACCATAAGTAAGCTGATGTTCCCATCGTTTCACTTTCTTTGGTCGTACTTAAAGTCTACAATGCTTTGTAAGCCTACTAGGAATTCCAAATAGTGAAGTTACTTGTAGGACTATTTAATCTTTGAGTGCTACAGAGTAAGTTAGTCCTGTAATTAACTAGTCTCTTGTGTGTAGTTTGACCATACCTTTGCACAACCAGCAGAAATTTCTGTGTGATACTAACTTACACGGATGTGTGTTGTGTATGTCCTCAATGTCCCTTGAAAGAGAGATCCTATATTCTGGTATGTGTGGCTATACATCTTGGCTCTCATGTCTGTTTTAGACTGATCCAACTGATGGAAGAAATCATGGCAGAGAAGGAAAACAAGACTATCATCTTTGTGGAGACAAAGAGGCGATGTGATGATCTCACTCGAAGGATGCGCAGAGATGGGTGATTAGCTTCTCCCCTTCCTCCACTTTTTTCTAGAGGGAAACAAAAATTGTAATAAAAGCAGTAAGGTTTAAATGTTCATGATGCTATTGTTGGGAACAACTTATCCATTATTTTCTTGGCTGAATTCAGTCATTGTTTCCCAGAAGATTCCACTCCATTAAAGTGTTAGTGCAAGAGAGAGTGTTCGTAAGCAGTGCAGCTTTTTTAGTGTATCAGATGTGCTGATGGGGACTCTATCAATATAGCAAATGTGATTTGGCTTAAATGGTTGTTTATGTAGGTAGTGGGTTTACAGTACACGTGCTGGGTAGATAGAGACCAGAGAATAAAATATTTCTCAAATCTTAACAGTTTTTCCCTTTCAAACAAAATGCCAATAAAGCTTCCTGTTTGCTTTAATGTGTGTATTTTCTAGCTATGCTAATGTATATCTCTGTTTGGCAGTTGGCCAGCTATGTGTATCCATGGAGACAAGAGTCAGCCAGAAAGAGATTGGGTGCTTAATGGTGAGTCTGTCACTGACAGGAGAATAACTTTGGCTGCTGTACCTAATTTACCTAGATGTGTTTTTCTCTGGTCTGGTTTTGTTTTTTTTTAACTCTAGACCAAATAGACACATTTAAAAGGACTTCTCCTGCCTTTGTACTCTTAATTTCAGTACTTGTGCCTTTTTTTGGTTTGTTTTGATAAAACAAAGTGGAAAAATTGCTTAACGCAGCTGGATTTTGAAAAATCGTTCAGGCATTATATCCTGACTTGTGGGGGTTTTTGGAATTGACCCACTGTATCTAGCTTCTGGAAAATGAGCATTTAGTGTAAATCAAGTTCAGGTTAACTTCATCTTTTTGAAAAATCTTAACTTCATAGCGTGCTTTGTTTTACAGAGTTTCGTTCTGGAAAGGCTCCTATCCTCATTGCTACCGACGTTGCATCTCGTGGGCTAGGTTTGTACACATAGACCACTCTTGCCTACTGCTGCATATTTTTCTTCTTTCGACTGAAAAATGTTTCTTTAAAAAAAAAAATTCAAAGCGTGATTTTCCCCCACATGTGAAATACGTTTTTTAACATTAATCTTTTTTTTTTCTTTCATATTCAAAGTCTCTTCCTGCTCCTAATGAACAGGCTTTGGTCTGCAGCAAGGCCTAGGCATGACCAATCGATCGCCAAGAGGGAGAAGAGACGTCCAATTATGCAACCCAACCCTTCCACCACACTCACTTCTTCCCCAAATCCAGCTTTTGTTGCTGGATGGTAGGGATGGATTGCTCTCAGTTCAGAGCGTGTCAGATAAAGTTCAAGTAGGAAGTTGTGGGAGAGCATTTCAACAGCAAATAGCGAATATTCTCCCCATAATACACCACAGATTTGAACATACCAACCCCAGTGTACACGCATGTTTACCCTGCAGATGTATTCACATCTGAGAAAGCACTGCTCCAGATCTTTGCTCTTGACATGTAACCTTCCCTCCTCTGTGTTCCTTCTAGGCAGGACCACTGAGATGATATATGGCCTTTAACATCTTGTTACCCAGATGTGTAATTGAGTCAAAATCGCACAGCTCTATTCTGGTGGTATGGAAATGATCTGTCTGGATGCAACAGTTGTGCCCCCTTTTATAATAAGCATATTTGTGTTGTGAAACACCACGTGCTGAGCACAGTCCTTATGCATCTGCCCACCCTAGAGGAGGAGGATGGCTGCTGAAGTGCTCTGAGTTTAATAACAGACATTGAATACTCTGCCCACCCTGAGTTTGGTAGAAGATAACTACTTGGGAGTCAATGTCTCATTATAGTAAATTGTAGACAAAATTACTGCAAATCAGTTGGGATTTAACTCAGAGGATGTAGTTTGTTAAAAGCCTCAGTTACCTGAGGTCTCTTTGTATGCCAAAAGGGTGGCTGTGCTGTGCATCATATGGTCACTTTAATACAGGCAGACCATTAATAGACTTGGCAGCCTTTGTTCACACAACCTTCACCCCTCCTTCCCCTCCCCCCTCAAAAAACGTCCAGCACTTCCTCAGGAAGTGATTATATGGACTTCAGTCTCTGCCCTCTAGGGTCATGTCTGGACCTGTGCAGTTAGAACTTGGGCCTGTTGGGAGAAGGGACTGAGGCCTGAAACAGTTTGTATGAAAGAGAGCTGCTTTCTCTAGCAGCATTTTTTAAACAGGCTTGCTATGTGCTGGTAGCTTCTTTGTGCATCTTGCCTAGACATTTAAAACAGCCTCACCCCCCTCAAAAAAAAAAAAAAACAACAAAACCAACACCCTCCCCCAAAACGACTCAATTGGATAACACTTCAGAAAACAGACTCCCCACTTCCCATCGTCCACTTCACCCAAGCTAAGGGGGAAAGGTATCAGTCTGTTTCTTGTTACTGAACAACATCTCTGCTTGTTTTGGGGCCCTGAGTTTGCTGCTTAAAATAAGTCACTTAACTGGCAAACTTCTGGACGACTTCCTCCAAGATCCTGGAAAGTGAAGGCTTCTACCTAAATAACATAAAACAGGGGCGCGCGCCTTTTGGCTGAGTCACCAGGGCTTTCCCTCTTCCTAATGGAACATTGGTTTCAAAAAAGCTTCTTTCAGGTAAGTTCTGAGTCCCGTAATGACTTCTTTGTGATAATTCCCAGGAGTGAGGTCCTCTCTCTGCACTGATTTTTTTTTTTTTTTACTTTATTTTTTTGTTCAGTCTATTAAACTAAAAACATTGAATTTGTTTTCTTTTGTTTTCTTTAACAGAAGCTTTGGTATCAGCTGCAGATCATTCTCAGTGCAGGGGTGGGGACACATCTACAATGATGGTCTAAACAGCTCTCTAGACTAGCATGTTTGCTAGTGTATATCTGTCCCGTTAAATAATTGGAGACTGTCTGTGCCGTATGGTGTTTTGATGGTCTGACAAAGGGAATGTTTCCCGGGTAGCTGTCAAAAATGATTTACAGTCTCAATTCTTGATCCTGCTACGTTATCTTCTAAAAGTGCAGGAGGATTGCGAGTGTGCGCAAACACTTTGGAGCATGCTAGAGTGGAGAAGCCGAGTCTTGTACACGCTCTGGTCTTCAGCAAGCTGCGTGCTCTACCAGGACCACTTTCTAGTCTGGAAAACACCCTTGCATCTTCCTCTTCCTGCCTTCCCATTCTTTCTGCTCCTCCCCAGTCAAGTCAGTTCTGTCTGCATTGGTAGCTACAGTTCCTTGTGCTTTCTGACAGGAAAGCACGTCCTTGTATCCTCTCTGGTAATTCAAGTCACTTGCTACTGGATGTGCAAAACGGGACTGGCTGAGGACCATGTAGCCTGGAGCTTGTCAGTCTAGCTACACCCTGGCTGTGAAGATGCAATCTGTCACACGTACTCCTCTCTATACTTCACTTTCCCTTTTTAAAAAAACTGTTGCATCAAGGACCCTAGCTGGAGACTCGCGCAGCCCCCTGTGAAACCTGCCTTCTCACTCCCTTTTTTTGGTGTGATTCAGGACTTTGGAGTCAGCAAAGACTGAGGAGCCCCCCCTTTGCTGTAATAAGAAACAGACATAAAGTCCCCCTCTTGTCACAACAACCCTCATGTTTTTATTTTTCCTACAACCCCTTTGAAATTGATGCAGTCTGGGCAATAGATGCAGTCTGACCCTTTGGATGTAATTTTTGTTATCTTCATTTTTTTGACAATTGCCCCTAAGAGCCCCAAATAGGGGACAAAAAGCGTTGGAGGACCTGAAACTTTTACCTGAGCCCAGGTTCTCCGGCGCTTCACAACCAAATGGGGCTACAGAGAAGCGTCTAAGCCAGTTCACAGAGCGAGCGTGTGTGGGGACTTCTCGCTGCCACGGACCCTTGATGCATGCTCCCCGCGCTCCAGTGGTCCCGTGTCAGAGGGCGGAGTTTTCGAAAGGAGGCCGCCAAAAATAAAAGGCAAAGAGACGGGATCGGCTGCAGCGGTTTCCCACAGGAGGAGGGAGTGTGCATCGGTCTGGTAACAAACAGAGAATGTTTCTCTCTTTAAGACAAAAAAAAAGAGGAAAGGAAATCACAAAAATCTGTGTTTTATCTTGGATATTTTCAGAATATTCTTGTTAAAATGCAGATTTTAAATTATTTTTTATGAGCTGTTAGGGCACTTACTGTAGAACGGTACATTTGAAAATACTGTATACTATAGCAAATAGGTGCTTTTGGTACTTACGGTGCTTTCACTGAAGCATTGCACTAATATTTACTTAGATTCTGTCCCGTAAGTTTACAAAGTCTGTCTTGTCTTAAAACACAATTCTGATTTCCTAAATTTTAAAACTATTTTGCATACAAAGCCATTTTGGTAGTTCTATTTCCTGCTTCCATTTGACACTGGAAGTAGGGAATTGCTTACGGAATCCAGGATTGTCCAGATTATCCAAACTTGCTGGAACTGGACAGAGCAGCACAGAAATGTTAGTGCAATGCATTCTGGTGATAACTACAAAGCTGAGTTAAGATACTTTAGGTCTGAATAATTTTTAATAAGTTGGCTGAATAAAACTAATGTATTTGAATGCCTAAAGTGTTAGGCTAGGGAAATTAGTTCACTGTATTTTATTAGTACTGTAAAAGTAAATATTTTTAAGACTGCTTTTTATTTCATGTTACCGAGTGGAAGGTAAGTGATCTCATTACTGTTCTTTTTTGTTAGACTTCTCCCAACAGAGTAAAAGCTTCACCATGGCAGTTCTGCCCTTCTTCCACCCCAGTTTGCTCTGTCTGATGGTGACATTTTCACTTAACGGATTGTGTTAAAATAAAATTTTAAAAAAGTATGAAACTCAGTTAGCTTGTTCACAAACATCGGTGCCTTTCACACAGGAAGACAGAAATGCATTCCGGGGAGGATGACTTTGAGTGCAGGGCAAAGCTGCTTTAAAATTGCCATTCTTTTTCAGGACTCTGACCTGTTCCTGATGATCTTAAATTTCAGTCTTCTACTCTTTTGGGATGAGTCTGTCTTGTATTTATTCTGTGCAATTACTAACTTGGTATTTTTTTTTCTTATTACTGTCACCTGCATTCGTGCTCCCCACCTTTCGTTGGCACGTCCTCTCTTCTTCTCCCCTTTCCTCAACCCCACCCCTTCACTGTGCTTCGCTCCTGGGCACTTCACAAGATGTGGAAGATGTTAAATTTGTGATAAACTACGACTATCCGAACAGCTCCGAAGATTATGTGCACCGTATTGGCCGTACCGCACGTAGTACCAACAAAGGTACTGCCTACACCTTCTTCACACCAGGAAACCTGAAACAAGCCAGGGAGCTTATCAAAGTCTTGGAAGAAGCCAATCAAGCCATCAATCCAAAGCTGATGCAGCTTGTGGACCACAGAGGAGGAGGAGGTGGTGGTGGAGGTAAAGGCACAAGGGAGAAGGGCTACAGAGGGAATATGTTCCCCATTTTGGGGGAGGGAAGATTAAAAGAGGCTTGGGAAGTAGTAAGTGCAGGTCTAAGATGACAGATTAGTAATAAAGCTGTTCTGTACTTGAGGTCCCAGCACTTGATGTAGACACAGTACTTCTGTTCCAAGAGAGAGGCAGTCCCCTGTTTTACCTTAGCTGTAGAATTTTTTTTCTCATTAGGTCCTCAGGGAGCTGGTTTTGCTTGAAGTAATTACTTCCTCACAGCTCCTACTAAGGACAGGCAACAAGGTGCATGTACATGCCTGTGCAAAATTGAAATCAGTAAAGGGATATGCTGACTTTCGGGAACTGACACACTTTTTCTTCCCATTCCCTGATGGAACAAGTTTCCTTATGCTTCCAAATTGGTCCTGAATTTCTTCCATTTCTTTGTCTCCAAACACATACGTGAAGAACCCTTGTTGAAATTCATGTTTACACCTTGAACAAAATGAAGAGGCGTATGCACAGCTGTGGAGAGAAGTTAACAGTCAGAAGAAGGTGCTCCTTGGGAGCAAAATTGGGGATGTAGAAGGGGGAGAAAGGGTGGCATAAGTGTACCAGAGATCATTGTCTAAGACTTGTTCATGGTACTAAATCTTAATGTATCCATCGCCAGGAGGTCGTTCTCGTTACCGAACGAGCAGTTCAGTAAACAACCCTAACCTGATGTACCAGGAAGAGTGTGACAGGAGGCTCCGGGGAGTGAAAGAGGGCCGGAGAGACTCAGGTGGCTTCAGAGACCGTGAGCGTGGTGAAAGTTATGCCAACGGAGCCAACAAGACCTATGGCAGTGCCTACGGGAGCCCAAATTCTGCTTTTGGGGCAGCACAGAGCCAGTATGGTTACACTCAAGGGAGCTATGGAGCAGCTGCCTATGGCACGAGTGGCTATGGCACTGCAGAGTACAGTGCTAGTGGCTATGGTGCCAGCACCACAGCTGCCACGGCTGGGAGAACCTCACAGAGCACTACCCAACAGCAGTATGCAGGGATGGTGGGNGGAACCTTTTCTTTCTCTTCTTTCCCATTGTGATGTCTCTGATGCAGGTTAGACTTAGAATTCACTATTCAAATCCCTTGAGCCCATAAAAAATGGCCCCCAGTCCACATTAATGACCCTGTCCTTTTTTTTTTTT
>VZRQ01004164.1:110592-157713 GCA_013397975.1 Machaerirhynchus nigripectus | reverse complement strand
ATATATATAGTTGACTGGAAAATTTATTATTTTTGTCTTGCATGTTGAGGAATTTGGGAATTTTTATTTTCTCTAAAAGGAAAGGGTATCAGACAGATAGGTCCCAGCTTGATCATCTTGGTGTCTAAGCTTTGTGTGAAAACTTGCTTTTGAGGGAAAGAAGTTTCTATTCTATAACACGTTAACTTAATTTCAGGAAGTATAAAGAGAGATGGTAAACTCTGGGGGAGCCAAAAAGCACTTCATTTAAAATATAAATGCAAGGGAGCAATGCTCACTTCTCCTAATCCTAATTTTTTGTTTTAAATAGCTCACTATTACTGCTTGTAATCTTACTGTAGGTGACTTTCCATAGGAAAACTCTGTTCATTTGTCTGAGCTGGGTGGTGTTCAGAGTAAAGCCTTGCGTATACTGTTGGCGATTGCTGTAGTTCTGGAAGCCCCATTTTCCGCTACCTGTATCAGCCTGCAGTAGGGAGCTTGGGATTGAAAACCCAGTGTCAAGAGACCAAATCTGTCTTGAATTCAGTACCCGAAAACTGGATAGTTGCTGTGGGTACCACTGCTGAAATGTTCAGCCAAGTAAGTTCTTTTGCTACAGTTGTTAAATTGCAGCATTGCCAATGTGTGGAGCCTGATTACTGTTAAATTAGTTACTGCTCTCAAATTTGTTGTTGGATTTATTGAAAAAGTCTTCCTTGAGAGCCTAGATATTACGCAGAACTGAAATGATGAACAGAGTTATTTCGTTTGTCCTTCACAAACAAACTCCCTTTTGCCATGGGGAATGTTCTAAATGCCGCTACGCTCGATAAAATGTGACAGAGTTTTCCACACTTAAATTTAAGAGGTTTGAATAGGGCGGGCTGGGGGGAGGGTGGGGGGAGGAAGGAAGGAGGAGATTGCCTGGGGTCTCCTTTTCATGAGGTAAGCGGTGAGCTGGTTAGTGCATCTTGATTCTGAAGCTTTATTTCTTTTGTACCTTGCTCTGACTATTGCTTTCTCTGGCTTTTGAGTGCATTTCCCTGCTCCATTGGTCCCTTTGAGCTGAGCTCTTGCAGGTAGGTAGTATTTTAGAAAATGTTAGAGAAGAGTGAAATTTTAGTAAATACGTAAATAAAACTTGTTTATTTTACAGGCTAAGGTGGGTGTGAGGGGGGTTTCCCCCTTTAGTAAAGCATGTTGTTGACTTGTTATTTCTAATACCAGACGGTTCAGAGATAGTAGATGGTAACAGGAGTTGGCTGCTCTTGATCTGATAAGATGACAAAAGGATGGATACATCTCCTGGTTTAAGGCACGCTCTTTGCATTAGGAGAGTGCAGGGGGGTTGTGGGTTTTTTCTGTTGGTGTTCTTGCATATGGATGAACAAGGCAGCCCACTCCTTCTGTACCAGAGTGGAACTTCTTATAGCCCTGGAAAAGAGCTTGCTTACACAGAAATTATTTCTTCAAAAATTTGATTTCTTCCCAGAGTAAAATTTTGGGGGATGGATGTGCTTTTTTCTCTTTTTTTTGTGCAGTATACAGGTAGGTTGCTGACAGGGAGAAGGGAGATTCCTTCCAGAACCTCAGTTTCCTGGTTCCATTTTATAATTCCAGTGCATGGGCAGGAAGTTCCTTTGCTTGTGTTAAGTGAAAGCCAGAAACATTTTGTTTATCCAGGCACTGACTGATACGTCTTTGGCCTCCCTCGCAAGCAAATCTAGAGGTTTTCTTTTGCTTCTTTTTTTTTTGTTATTTTAAGAGTAGAATTCTGAAATGTGTAGAATTCTGAAATGAGGGGTGTAGGAGTAGGACATCTTGCTGACTGGCTTTAAAAAGGGTCTCTGGACCGCCAAAGCTGCCTTACAGTCTGTTAAAGCTTTCACTTTTGGGGGTGACTTGTGCATGTTTTAAACATCGATGCCAAGTCGTGCAGTGCTTTATTGCCATTGAGGTCAGCTGAAGTCCAGGGTCTCGGTTCAGTTCAGAGTGTCAACCAGACCGCTGAATGCACCGTGGCATGTGCTGCCCCTGTACCACCTGGTGCTCTCTGCTCTGCTCCATGTACCAGCTGGAGGGCCCTTGTTGATAAAGCATTAGCATCTAGTGGTGTATGCATTGTTTTCAATCTGTAAAAAGTTTGTGGGAGTGTCAGATATCTGAGCTGGGTGTCTCCTCCCCTCCCACTTCCTGAAGCAATTTACTGTTTGGACTTCTCTGAGCAATGGAAGGGTTACTAGCTTTGTGTGGGATCAGCATCTTGTTTCACACACCTGCTGGTCTCTGAACACATTCCTGTTGTATTAACGAAGACTTGAATAGAGAGATTCATAGATCTGTGGTGTTCAGGCACAGGATACTAAGAGCTATGTTACTATTCTTAGTTTGTAAATTGTCCTTTTGATACCATCTTGTTTTCTTTTGTAGGTATAAATAAAAACACTGTTGTCAATAAATTGTGAACTTTGTCTTTATTTTTGGAACGTAAAGCCATCTTTGCCCCTGTTCTTCCCAGTTCTTAAATGTCAGATTCAAGGAGACGGAAACACTTTTTGGCAGCCCACTGAATTTTCATTGAAATCGTCCCTGTCTGAAGAAAACAAGGAAACTGAAAATAAGTGAGCAGGGAGGATGTTTGAATAGTTGGAGAATTAGAAGATGCATGTAATTCCAAGGAAATGCTTTTTTCTTGAATGTTACTGGACCTGAATAGTGAGAGGGTCAGGCAGAATTAATTTTCAAGAGGCTGTTAGTTCATACAGAGTTAAAGTAACAGTTTGTAGCATCTGCTGTGTCAGACATGGCCACCTGTGAAATGGGTCAGCTGTCTTACGATAACAGACTTTATTAGTACATATTCCCTTTACCATAGGCACTTGCTGAAGGACTAAAGGGAGTGACATTTTCCCTTGTGCTGCCTCGGGGTCAAGGTGGAAGTGTGTTTTGGATGTAGATGCTGGGAAGAGCTGGGAGAGAAGAAATTGCACTACTTCAGTATTGGCCAGCACTAGCACCAATTCAAGTGAGAAGAAATAAAAAAAATGGAGGGGAAGAGTCTGATGGATGAAAAGCATTTCAGTTTTCCAAGCCTTGTCTTCCTGGCACTGGGTTGAAACTCAGCTGAGCCATCCGTTAGTCAAAAAGGGGCCAGGGAAGGAAAGCTGTGATCTTAAACAGCTTCGTCTTTGGAATTTCTTGCGGTGTCTGTGGGATGTCTTCAAACAGGCATGGGAAGACTTAGCTTCTTTCCTTTTAGGACTGCAAAGAGAAAGAGAAGGTAATTGGTAAATTTAGTGGAATTCAACTGTTCTATTGTTCCAATAATTTTATGTTTTCTAACTTGCAATTTAGAGCGTCAGATGGTGGGGTGCCAGGTTTGCAAACTGCAAATGGGAGACAACCACTATGAGTGCTGCTGGGAGACAACCACTATGAGTGCTGCTAAGAGGGGAGACCACAACCTATTTGTTTTCCTTTATGCTAAAGGAGAGGTCCTTGTTTGTCTTCCATGCATACTGGTTCTCATGGATGGACCATATTAATTTTTTTTCTTGATGATGTGCTATCCCCAGTGCTTTCTCCTCCTTTTGATACAGAGCATGGCCTAAATAAATAAAAACCCCTAATAAACCCCTGCTGAGCCTGTCTCAGCCCATCTGAGCTGAATGTTGAGATGGCAAGGATGCCTCTGGGAAATGCCAGAGGCCCATAGGCTTAGATGGGGTGGCCAAAGCAGGGACTGGGTGTGCAGTGGTCAGTGCCGATGGGCTGTGCCTGGGACGGGGTGGTACCGTGGTGGGCGCTGAGGCCCGTCTCTGTTGGGTGCCAGAAGGAAGGGCACTGATGTGCTGAGGATGCACCATGCAGGAGGGCCTGATGGACTGGGTGAGGCTGGAGGGACTGTCAGGCTGGAGAAGTGGGCTAGGGAGGCCTTGTGAAGGTCAGCAAAGCCAAATGCACATCCTGCCACTGGGGTGGAATAGCCCCAGGCACCAGTATGTGCTGGGGGCCGCCCAGCTGGGAAACGGCAGTAAAGGCTGGGGTGTGCTGGTGGACACCAAATTGAACACAAGCCAGCAGTGTGCCCTTGTGGCGAAGCAAACAGCCTCTGCAGCTGCATTGTCAGCAGGGTGAGCAGGGAGTCCTTCCTCTCCACTCAGGCTTGGGAGGGCACAGCTGGAGTGGTGGGCTCAGCTCCGGGCTCTCAGGACAAGACATGGGGACACCTGGGGTGAGTCAAGAAGGACCACAAGAGCATCTTGATGTAGGAGCACAGGCTGTGAGCTGACGCTGTTCAGCCTTGAGTAGGCTGAGGGGCATCTTACCCATGTGCACAAGTGCTGGATGGGAGGAATAAAGGGGACAAACCCAGACTCTGCTGAGTGGTGCCCAGTGACAGGGCAAGGGGCAACGGGAAATTCCACTTAAACATCTGAAAATAATATTTTATAGTGAGGGTGGTCAGACACTGGCACAGATTGCCCAGAGAGGCTTCATTCTGGAGACAGGCAAAACCTTACTGGACAGGACCTTGAAAAATGTGAGCAGGGGCATGGGTTAGATGATTCCCCCCCATCTACCCTCACTGCCTACACCCCATGCCATTCTGTGAAATACAAGCTTTGGGGAGCTGAAAGCTTCCTCAGGATATCTTTCATGTCCTTGTGTTAAACAGAAGGGAGCTCATCTAGTTTTGAAAACAAGATAAAAAGTAGCATTCTATAAAAATCCCTTTGCAGTGCTTTGGTATAGGCTCAGAAGTCTTATTAAATACGTTTCTTTATATAACACATTTTTGCTTTCTTTTTTCAGCATCACTGCCCTTTTTTCTGAGCTCTTCACTGTTAGAAATGTTTTGAAAAGTTGGGTTTTTTGAAAGAATGTAAGAGATGCAACCTGCTATAATATTGCTGGCTCTCATAAATGACTGCAAAGTATTTGCATGTCTTCAGACACCATTTCTCTCCCATGATCCAGAACATTTGTGTAAAAGAAAAGAGAAAAATAAGGCAATTCTCTTCCTGCTGTGATGTTCCATCTACAAATGTTTTTTTCTTCTGCCTCCTGTATCGTCTGAATTTTGCAGCTCTGTCACTAGCAGTGTGAGATTGGAAGCCAGCAGTTGTGTTTTTTCCCCCTTTTGTTCCACCATCACAACTACAAAGGGTATGGATTTCTCACAAAATACAGAAGGACACAGGACACAGGAATTGAGCGGAGCTAAAATGGGAATTAGTTTAGAAAAGAAAAAAGAATTGACGTGGAGCACCTTGATGGCAGTTTTAGAAAGTATTTTTCTGGCTACAAAAATATTTAATGACAGAAGGAAGTCTTAATCTGCCAAGGCCAGCCACCTGCTCAGTGCCCCTGTCACCTCTCTATCAGCAGGTGTATTGCATGCAGCTACCAAAAATCCATCCCTTGAAACATCAAACGTGGGCCATCATTACTGCTTTTGGCAGACTGGTTGGGGAAAGTGAAGAAGGAAGAAAATAGTTGTCCACTTGGCTAATTTCATCTAATTCCATCCTCCTCACCAGAAAGGTGTTTTAACGTGTACTTCAGCCTCGACAAACCACAGTGTGTTCTATCAGGATTTATGCCCTTCGTGCACTTGTAAGCTCTGGTGTGTACCAAAGCTTTGGTGTTTACCAAAGCATGGCACTGAAATGGAAGGGGCATCTGATTTTGGAAAACGCGTGTCTTGTCTGTGCAGATGCCCATCTTCCTACAGAATCAGTTCTTGAAAATCAAGAACCTGATCTTCCCTATCAAAGGAAAAGTAGGTTTAATAATATCTCCATATGTCTGCAGTTGCTTTCTCAGAGACATTGTCTGCCTGCAGCTATTTTTTCCCCCTCAAAGTGTTGTTTGGTGGTTTTTTTTGGTGTGATTCATAATCTTTCAGAATGTATGTAGAATTGAATGTACCTCAGTTGTTAACTTCCCAAGGTGGGGTTAAACCAGGCTTAACTCTGGTTTAATTTTTGCTGTGTTTCACATGCACATCTAGAGCCCTGCAAGCAGCGATGCCCACTTGCAGTCAGTAGATGCGTTTTTTAAACTGGACACAAATACAGCAAAAAATAAACTCCTGTAAGGATTAACACATGGCAAGCTGCAGCTCCACCCTATACTGCAAGAGTGCTGAATGAACATTTCAGTATTACAGCAACCTGTTTGCCTACCTTTAGTGACGTAGAGATAGAAGAAGTCACAGTAGAAGATGGTTTGTACCACCCCGGAAACGACAGCGATCTGGTCGTAGAAGTTCTCCGTGTGGTAGCGCCAGACCCAGTTGGCAATGTAGAGAGCACGGTAGAGGCCCAGGAAGAAAAGGTAGTGGGTCGTGATGGTCTCTGCTTCCCCCGTCTTGCTGATCATGAAGAGCTGAGGAAGGATAGCTACAGACTCCAGGTAGATGGAGAAGGTCCAGAGTATCTGTGAGGTGCAAAATGAAGGCAGTGGGGAGTCAGTGCTGTGTTAAGACCCAAAGCCTTTCGTTTGGCAAACCACTGATGTGTGAGGGGGATGAGCAGTGCTGCTGAATTTGGGGAAAATGAGCTCGCTGTGCTGCGAGTGAGAGGAGACAGTGCTGAGCTGCTCTATAGATGGTACTGTCTTCAAGGCCTGCCAACTTTGCCTTTCCTGCCTGCTTTTGCTGTTAAAAATCTCAGCTATTCAACATGCTGCTCACTCCGCTGCCTGGTGTCAGGCTGCTGCTGCTTCCCTTCCCTTTTCCTGCCTCAGCTTTTCCTTACCTCCAAGGGGGTGAAGCTGTGGTTCTCCAGAAATGACAGGCCTGTGACAGGGACCAGCAGGAACTCGAGGCGAAAGGAGTCGTTCTCGCTGTCGAATGTTTTCCGGAATTTCACGTAGATCATGTACACGGTGACGTAGGCACAAATCAAAAAAATGACCTGTGGGACAGACCGGAGATGGCAAGACCTCACCTGCAATTGCACTTTCTGTGCTTAAAGAGAGGCTGGCTTTGCCAAAAGTCAAGATAGTGGTGAATGCTTTGCCTGTGTTGGCTTAAGGATTGACTTCTGCTGGAGATAATCCAGTGGTCAGGTAAAGCTTGCCCCACCATGAGAATCACACAGGTTTGAGTCCCTCCGGGGCGCTCTGTGAAGAGGTTGGCTTGGTGGCAGCTTTATGTTAATGCTCCTGCTGTACAAGGACACCTAGGCTTGGTTCATGGCATCTTGTTCCGGTTTTAGTGGTACTAAATATGGCTCAGCTCGTTTACTGACTATGGCAAGGGGGTTTTTTGGTCAATGGAGGGACAGTGGAAAGCATCTTTATCCACCCTTCCTGGCTGAAAAACTCAGTGACACCGTACCCTCACCACCCCGAGAAACCACAGCGAGCTGAGGGGAACCTCTCTTGCTGCACTGCCTTCTCCTTACCTTCATCACAGTGTTATAGACAGAGATGAAATTTGTGAACAGGTCCAGGTAGCGGGTTGTGAAGACGAGGGCAAAAAGTATCTGACTCTTCCCAGAGATTCCTGCGTGGCAGGGAGATGAAAGGAAAGTAAAGCAGATGAAGGGAAGGACCTGTCGGATGGTGGTTTCCCCTTATGCCTCCTTTGGAAGCATTTGTATGTGTGTCTTTTTGTGAGCCAGGGCTGGTGTGTGGGTGCTGAGGTAGCTCTACCCCAGGAGTGGCCAGGGTCTCCCAAGTAACAGGGCAGGATCCTGCTGGTGCCCAAGTGCTGCCTGTAGGAACTGGTGCTCGGTGGGCATGTTCACCACTTTGGCCAGTTCAGTCCTTGCTGTCATCAAAAGACCTTTCTCTTCCCTTCCTTCCCCCTTTGCCTGCTCACCTCACCAGGAATTGTGTGATGTGACATCTCCCATGGAAGGGAAGAGCTGCAGGACCAGCCCCAGGACACTGATAGAACTTGGCCACTTGGCAGAGAGATGCAGTCAGGCCCACCCACTTCTGTACCTGTGATAGTGGCCACAGCCCCGGCAGCCCAGCCCTAAAATCTCTTGAGGAGGGAACTATGAGCAAAATCCTCCTGCAGGAAGCTGCTGTCCTGATTTCCTCACCCTGGGATGAGGCAGCCTCTGGCACCTGTCCACCACTGGCAGCATCTTCAACCTAAAGCACCTTCCTCTCCAGGCTGTTGGTGTTGATGCCACCACAACCTCTTGCTCTCATTTTCCACATCCCTCCAGCCTTGCCGCCCTCTCCTTCACTTCACCACCGAGACCAATACCTGCCTCAGGCTGTACGCCTTGCCACATCACATCCTTCCAACACAGCCCTCTCCTGCCAGGGAGACCTCCCAGAGGAAGAGGATGACTTCCCTCGAGGAGCCCACGGGGGAGGGCTGCCCGTTTGTATGGGCTATCACTAGCCTTTCCAGCACCCATTTTCTTGTTCCATTCACCGAACTGCCCTCCGAGAAGGGCCAACCTCCTTCCCTGGGACATGGGAGCACTCACCAGCACAGGACTTGGACTTCACGATCTTCAGCAGGAGAATAATGATGGCCAGCAAGTGGGAGAGATCCCCCAGGATGCGGAAGATGTTCATGGTGCCGGGGGGACTCCTCTGGGGTGAAGGGAGTGGGGCTCTTTCTGCAGGCAGGGAGGGCGAGCGCAGGAAGTTTTTCTCCCCCGAGCCTCGACTGAATGAACGGTCTCCTTCGGCTCAACTTTCCTTTTTCCCTGAGCACGGAGCCCTCCCTTCTTGTAGCACAAAGTTCAGGCTCCCCTCTCCCGTGGTTGCAGCTGCCTTTCCCCTGCCAGGCTGGATGTCTCCCTTGTTTAGTTTTCCACCGAGGTGGATTTTCCCTCTCCCGGTCTAGGGGCTTCCTCTCTCTGGTTTGGGCTGAAAGTTGGAGTTTGTCTCCCGGAGAGCTCCAGGCTGAGCAGCCCTGAGGCCAGTGCTGGGTGACGGTGACGTGGCTCCAGGCTGGCCGGGGAGGAGAGAGGAGGAGGCGGAGGCGGGAATAACCGCGCTATTTTTCCCTTTTTCTTTTTTTTCCTTCCTCTTTTTTCTTCCCCTGCTTGTCTCAAGTTACACACGGAAGTGTGGTTAAAGGGGAAAAGGCAGAGGGAGCAGGATTCCCATCCTCTGGCCTTGAGGACACACCCTCCGGCGAGGGCCAGGCTTCCCAGGAATATTCACCATGCGTGCAGTAACCTCTGTCCTGCTGCCAGTCTGCAGCCTTCTGCTTTCTGCCCTTCCCGGCCCCATCCCTCCTCCAGCACGTTCTCACCCGTGCTCCACCTTGTCTCCTGGAGCCAAAGAAGTGAGGAGATACTTGAGTCACCAAGCCATTGCGGCTCTTCCACTCCCTGGCGTCTGCCCCACCAGGCACCCCTGCCTTCAGGTGTCCTCTCTGGAGCAGTGTGGATCCCAGAGCACAGCACCGGAGAGAACAAAAGATCCTCTCAACAACAAACACAACAAAAACAACAAAAGGTTTGAAACGAACTTCACTGGAAATATTAATCCTGGATTCCTGCAAGAGGGTTACAAACACCATAGGGAATGTGAGCGAAAGAAGCGTGTGGTTGCTGCTGGTTTTATAGATTTCACAGAAGGGAGCTCAGTAGTGACTGTTAGAAAGTTTTAATATATTTGAAAACAGCTGTGGGTGACCAGCTTGGTTTGGATAAACCTTGTCCTTGGAGCTGGAGTTAGGCAGGGAGATCTCATGGCACCAGCGGGGGGACCTCTGCATCAAGACCCAGCAATTAGATAGTCAATATCTAATCACTAATGTAACATTGCTTTAGTACAACCAAATGGAAGTTTTAAATTGCCTCCTTGTCCCCAAGCAGATCACATCTGACCATGGGTCTGATTTGGTTACTCTTGGATTGTGTGATCCTGCCTGCTCTTGTCCCTGAGCTGGGCTCTGGCTGCTGCCTTCCCTGTCCCCAGCTATGACCTGTGGCCATCCCCTACACATCTTTCTCTGTCCTCATGGGCTTGCTTGGAGTAAAATCCTTAACAACTGAAGTGTAAAAATATTATTCCTGGTGCTTTCTGAGAGGATTAACAAGCCTATTAGCATCACCGGATCCCTTTCTGAATACATTTGCATACATTTCCTCCCTGCCCATTAGGTTGGCGGATGTGTTTTCCCTCTCTGACGCTCCAGCACCTGCATCATAGGGCTTTTCCAGATGGATTCACAGGCCGGGTTGGAAAACATCTGCTTGGCCCCACAAAACTGGAGACAGCGCTGCCTGCCCGCAGCCAGGGCACCAAGGCAGGGGCTGGTGCAGTGGGAGAAGGGTGGATTAGAGCAAAGGAGAGGACAGGCAAAGGGTGGGGACTGGCTGAACTGGGTTTCCAGACATCAGAGTGGAGCTGCCTGGGATTTAAGCAGGGCTTTGCAAGGCCATGGGGGTGCTGGTGAAAGCCCTAGTCCTGGTGGCCCTGCAGGTCCCTGGTATCCCAGGTCCTTTTGCAGATGGGCAAAGAGTTTTGACCCATGGAGCAGGGATATAAAGTTGGGGGGAAGGAATGGATTTGGGGTCCTCTCTTCCAAGAGATCCCCTTCCAATCTCCTGGTGTGCAGTGTCTGAGACCCCTCGTCTTTCTCTTGTCCCTGCACTCCTCTTTGCAGCTTCTTGTGCCACCCAGGGAAAGAAGTGCCCTGCAGAGGGATAAAACTGTTGTGGGTGGCAAAGGTTTATCCTCTTCATCTTGCACCTTCCCAAGAAGAACTGATGGGCTCCAAGTCCCAGCGTTATCTCCTGCTGTGGCACCAGGAACCATGGGCTGAGGTGACCATTAGAGGCACTTCATGGGAGCAGCCCACATAAGCTTGCCCAGCTGGAACAGGGTGGTAGGGCTGGGGTGTCCCCATTGGACATCCCCATGTGGCACATGAAGGCCACAGGAAAGCTGCAGCAGGACAAGGGACACCCAGGCTCTTAGAGAAGAAAAAATTGGCACATGGAGTGGGACCAAGTAAAAATAAACCTTCCTTCCTCCCGCCCTGCCACAACGCAAAGCGCCTTGCGCCGGGTGTCTCCCTGCCTCCCAAAATAATGCCGGGTGCTGCCACCACCCCGCACCGTGATGCTCTCTCCATGCCTCCCGTTTCCATGGTGACCACAAGGAATGTCGCCAGGGTGACAAGAAGGCAAGTGAGCTGGGATTTGATATTAAAAATGAGATTTTTGGGTTGTTTGGTTTATTTTTCTCCCCCCGCCCCAGCCCCCCCCCCCTTTAGTTCTATTTTTGGGGTTTCCCTCTCTGCCTCTGCTGGTCTGGAAGGCTCCTCCTGCAGAGCCCCTGGGCCAGGCAGCAGCAGCTTCATCCAGGGCCCTGCTCTACCTCTGCCTGTCCTGTGAGGTGATGGCTATGTGATGAGAAGAGGGACAATAGGGGGTTTCCTTATCCCTAAAACATTCGTTTCCTTCTATCAGGAAGGCTTCTGTGCTTTTGCTCCCAGTGGTGCTCCAGGTGTCCCACTCCATTTCTGCTGCAGGATGTAGCTCAGGCTGCATCCAGACCTCCTGGGAGAGTGGGCAGCCTCAGGGATGTGTCCAAGAGAAGAAAATGATTCTGCATTCCCAGAGAGGCTGGGGAACATGCTGGGATTGAGCACCATGGGCCACCTCTGTGTCGCACCATCTCCGCCCCCATGACCAGGTCAGTTTGGCTGGGCAGTTCTGGAACACTGGGGACAGAGATGGGATGGTTGGAGGAGGATTGGCAGAGGGAGCCTGGCAGGTACTAAGGAGTCCAAAACTTTGTTCTGTGGTTTAAACACTCAGAGTCAGACCTGCTCAGGGCAGAGAGGGCTTGAGGGTCTGTGCTGGCTTAACTGGGCAGGACCACGGGTGTCCAAGCGGGGCTGCTGGCACTTCTCTTCATGCCCAGGCAGGAGAAGGGGCAGGCAGCATTTGCCTGCCTTCCCAGGAGCCCTTGCTTTCCGCTGTACCCATCTCTCCATCCATCTCCAGCCATCCCTCTCTCCCTCTCTCTCTCCATCCATTCTTCCCTCCATGTTTTCAACCACTCCTCCCTCCTCCTCTCTCCATTCACCTCTCCATTCATCTCTCCAAAGATTCTTCTGTCCATCTCTCTGTCTCTCTTTCCCTCCTTTCATCCATCCCTTTATCCATCCCTCCCTGCACCCTTCCATCCCTCCATCCCTCTATCCCTCTGCCTCCCTCAATCCCCACAGCAGCACTGGGAAAGGTTGGCGGAGTGGGGCTATTTTTGGGAGCGTCTCCCTGGCAACGGCTGCCACCACCGTCTGTGGTGGCTTTTCCATAGGTGCTAAAATATTCCACACTTCTTATTAAAGACGGTGCTGGTGGAGACGGGCGGGGGCGGCGAGTGTGAGCCACCCCGCTGCTGGGGCCGGCGGCCATGGGGCGGTCAGGGCGTGCCACTTGGGGGGCACAAGGACAGCATGGGGCCGGTGGCATCTTCAATGCCACATCCCCATGTCCCTCTCACTGGCTCTGGAAGTGCCAGCTGCCTCTTGGCAGTGCTGGGTTGCCACACTGTGCACAAGGCGCAGCTATCCATCCTCTTGCTGCAAAGACAGAGGGAAACGTGGTGAGGTCTCGGGGGCAGCCGGCGATGAGGAGCAAAAGGCAGAGAGGGGGAAACCTCACCTAAAGCTGAGGTGGCCGCAGGGCTGCACTTGGTGGCTTTGCCTGCTCTGGGAAGGAGCAAGATGTCTCAGCCTCATCTTTGTCCCTTCACCACATGACGAGGGAAGGCCTGTCATGGTGCCAGAGGGATGGTATGCTTTGCCAAAGGGCAGCTGTGCAGATCCTGGTCAGTAGCTCTTGGGAAGCAGCCCCACAGGCCCTAGAGGCAGGGCTTTTGGGAAAGTAAGTACCCTTCTGAATATGAACGAGGTTCTCATAGGGATGGCGGCAGAGGGGATGGACAGGCTGGCCCGGCTCCATCCAGGCGCAGCAACTCCCCAGGAGCAGCAGGGAGCAGCCATGGGTGCGCTGGGGTGAACTGACCCATTCAGGAGGCTGATGCACTCCTGGTTTGCAGCTGCTCATGTGCATGGGGTTACTAAACCCACCCTCTGCTTCCCTGGCAGTGGTTTTGCCAGGTGGGAGCGGGCAGTGCTCACCACGGCTGTTCACTGGTGCTGGTGGGGGACAGCAGGCTCCACAGCGTGTTGTGCAGGGGTCATCCCATGTGCCACATCTTGGGATGATTTTGGGAGGGAGGGTCATAGTTGTTGCGGGATTGGGGCCCAGAAGAGACTCAAAAAATGTTTTTTTGATCTTTTTTGACTTTTCAGCACAGGCCTTAACACTGGGGACAGCAGACGAGACACCATGACAAAAACCATGTCCTCAAACAACGCCGTCCTGGAGCAGGGCTGTCCCCAGGACCCTGTGTCTACAGCCACTGCCTGTGTGGTCAGGGCTCTCTTCAGCCTCTGGCTTTGCTGCAGCAGAGTCCCCTACCTTCTCTCTTTGTCACCAAGAAGTGACCTTTTTCAAGCCTCTGAGATGCTGCTGGCCATGGAGACCCAGAGGAGGTTTCCTGGGCAGGTTTCCCGGCGGGGTTGACTGTGCACTACCCTGGAGCCCTGAGGGCTGGCCCCTCCGTGTCCACGCTCCTGTCCCAGCATTATTCATCCCGGCAGGAGATCACCAGCTCTGCAGAGTGGGGAGGCAATGCCCCACAGCAAGCACTCTGCATCAGCTGGGAGAGCCAGGTCCTTCCTCGGGGCGAGGTGTCAGCCCAGCACCCCAAATCCAGGTGGGAAAAAACCCTCTGACGGTAGTTATTTCATCTCTGTGCAGCAGCCCAGAAGGATTCACCTCCTCGGGGGCACCTGGCGGCCCCACCATCCCTTTCCCGCTGCCGATGGTTGCTCTCGTCTCCCCCATGGCGGCTCCGCAGCTCTGAGCTCACATGCGAGGATGGGCTAAAGTAGAGGAAAGCTGTTGGATCCTACCACAGAGTTACTGACTTCTCAGCTACAGACTGCATAGCAATCAGCGAGGGGGAGAGGCAGCCAGGGAAAGGGAGCGGAGCGCAAAGGGAGGAAGAGTGTCAGGGAGAGGGGGGATCTGGGGACTGGAGCAGGGGGGCAGCAAGGGGCACGGGCAAATAATGCCAGAGAAGGAGGGAGCCAGGCAGGAGGGGGAGACCTGAACCCGTCGCTGAGCCACTAAGGCACATCAGCACTCCGTGGGATGGACGCTCCTGGGAGCAAAAAATTCTGAGAGGCAGAGGCAGAAGGAGAGCGCTGGCGTGGGCAGGGCAGAGTTAGGAGAGGAGCAGGTCGCAGCGGAGAAGTAGCTCTTCGGGAGGGGAAAAAAATAAACCTAGGCTGGAGGCGAGCGAGGACTGCAGAGAGACTTCCCTGATTCCTCCGGTCCGGCTGAGGCATTTCATGGTGAGATGGAGAAACCGGCCGCTTTCCCCTTCCTCTGATGTTGGCTCGGCACGGCTGGAGCAGGCGGCAGCCCTCGGCAGGACCCGGGTAAGAGGCGGTGCCGGGGCGCGCTGCTCTCCTCACCGGCATGAGAGCGGGAAGGGTTTTTCTCCCTTAGGAAAATAATGTATTGTTTCATTTGCGTTCGCTCCGAGGAACAGCTATAAATATAACTTAGGGAGAGATGCGTGGCTTCGTGTGAGCGTGCCAGTGAATAATAAAGTTGCCTGTGTGCATGGCGTGTGCACGTACAGCTACCGGGGCGGCCGCAGGCTGAGGGGCACAGGGGTGGGCTCCTGCATCTAAACCTCCTCAACTTCCCTCCCCGCCCCCTTGCCACCCTGACTTTGGTCGCTTTGCAGGTAACTTCTTCATTTTTTCAGTTCCCCATGTTTTCTTAGAGTCTTCTGGCCCTGGGCTGGGTCTTGCTCACCTTTTGTTTCTTCTACTCTGTAGGTTCTTCTCTGTGCTGGTCCCGGCCAGTTCACAGAGAAGGCGGCAGCTGGAGACCTACTCTCCAAGCTCTCGGGTGCAAATGGGGCTGTAGGGGATGTGCTCATTCTCCTGCTGCCCGTGGAGCTTTTTGGGCTCCAGACCTGCCCCCCCCTCCNGGGCTCAGGAGGAAGCCATGAGCAAACTACCAGAGAAACTCTGCTCCCTGTTGGCAAGGTCGGCTTCCCCACCGGGGCAGGAGTGGGCGGGCAGGTTTGCATGGTGCTGGCAGATCACCTCGGACATCCCTGGCCCTTCAGCCCCCAAGGCCCTCCCTCCTGGGCAAATTGCCTGGAGTCGACCAAATCCTTCTGGCAAGACCCTGGAGTTTCCTATCCCTGTTGCCCAGCCCTGACTCCATCCATGGCAAAGCAAACAGCAGCTCTGGGGCCTCTCCCTTCTCCCCTTGCTCCCCTTGGGGGGTGTGCTGTGAAGGGCAGACAGTGACAGCATACACGGGAACGCGTGGCAGAGGTGACGTAGCTCCAAGGCTACCCTCAACCCCTGCTCTGTGCCCTCCTTGGCTTCTCGGGAGGAGGCATCCGCAGGAGGTGGGAGGTGTGGAGATGAGCCCAGGGCTTGGGGTTACTCAGAGCCTGGGAGGGATCGGGCAGGTGCATGGGGAGTACATTTTGACAGAGACATGGGAATGTGTCCCTTCTCCATTCACCACCAGGAGTGGCACCCACAGAAGCCTGAAACACCCCAGCAGTGTGTGGCCACTCCTGTTTGCAGCCACTGAAAATGATAGCAATAAGTACAGGGGAAATAGGTGCCTTAGGAGAGATGCATGAGTCTGGTGGGGACAGAGGTCAGTGTGGAAGAGGATGGATGGTGAGGATGGCCACAGAGAGGATAAGCTGGAGAGGGCTGATCTGGAGGGAAGTGGGTTCCTTCTCCTCCACCTTTTTTTTCTTCCATTTCTCCCCCTGTTTGGATGCTAAGATCAAGTGCCCCTACATGTGGTGCTGGCAGGGGGCTGGCAGTGGTCCTTGTCCCTTGCAGCCCCCCGCCATGGTTTGCAAGTAAAACGGGAAAGCGAGGAGGTGGCTGGGGAGGGATGGAGTTACCTGGCAGGACCAGTCCCCACTGGCCCCTCCAGCCTCTCGGCCACCCCAAGCTCAGCCATCGGCTGCCCGGGAAGCAGCTGCATCCCTGGGGTGGTGTCAGTGACAGGAGGGTGCCGGCAAGGAGGAGGAGGGCACGGCGATGGACACCTGCGCCCGCCGCGCACCGACATCGGTGCGGGCGCAGAGCGGAGCAGTTAATGGCCCTCTGCCCTCAGCAAGTGCCCCTTCCCTGCCTCGCTATTGCGCGGGGCTGGCTTAACCCGGCAGTGCGGCCAGGAATCAATAGATGGATGCTGGCGTCTCAGCAATCGATCCCTTACTCATCCACGCGGCTCCCAGCCTCCCGCTGGCGCTCGTTTTTCTGTGAATGGCACGGGCTGAGTGAAGCCGTCTGCGCTTGCCTCGCAGCGCTGCGAAACTGAGTCAGGCTGAAATCCTGCTCCTTGACGTCACTGCTCCTGTGCCCCTTACCAGGGCGGAGAGGCCTCACAGGGAACCCCCAGAGGCACCGGCACCGGTTTTCCTCCCCAGACAAGGTGCTTTTGATGGAGATGGTTGGGATTGAAGCCCCTTCTTGGGAGAGATGCTGATTCTCTGGCAGTCGGGAGCTTGGGACAGGCAAGGGCTGCTTTTGAGCTGGTTCTCGCCCTCAGACCTCTCAGGCTCGTTCTCCAGCAGTGAAGGTGGTGCCGTGGCACAGGCAGCTGAGGGATGGGAGCCGGCTGCACTGTGACCCTGTCCCAGTGGCCCCAGAGACCCAGGCACATCCATGCCTGTCTTCCCGGGAGCCTGGCAGCCGGCAGCTTTCTTCAGGGACAGTTTTGGCATTAACCCACTGATTTATCTGGGGAGGAGATGTCCACCATGTCCTGGCACCAGCCATGCTGGCACAGCAGCACCACTGCTGCTCTCACTGGAAATTAGAGAGTGGAGGGTGGAGAACAAGATACCCTCCAGCTCGGCACCTCTCCACCCCGCCAGCCAGGGGCTGCTGCCGCCACTCTGCCCACGCTCCTGCCACCATGGCAGTGGGTCTGCCCCTCACAATCTGGGTGGCTGTTTTATTTCTATGGCAACATTTCTCTTGAAACACTTCAGAGGGAGCCTGGTGCTGTTCGATGATGAGCGAAGCAGCATCCCCCATTCTGTCCCCTGCAAAAGGCTCGGAGAAACGACCCTGACACCTCTCCTCACCTCCTTCCCTCCCTGGCAAGTGGCACCAGCATTGGTACAATGAGCTGCTGGCCTTGTCCCAGCTGCCTCTCTGCTGCCTGTTCTCCTTTCCCCTGCCTTCAGCTTTGCTCTCCCCTCTCCTCTCGCCTGCTCCCTTTCTGCTGGCAGCCTGCTTAAGCACCCGCGCGGACTGACCAGCTGAAAGGAGTCTTAGAGCAAGTGGATGTCGAAAGTGACGCTGCTGTAGAGGAGGGTAAAGCCCCGGGAGAGCTGTATAGATCGGCCCCGCCAGCAGCACGGTGAGTGCGGGGCTGAAGGGCACTGGGGATCCCAGAGGCTGGGCAGACAGGCGCTTCATCCCTCTGAAAAGCTCGATGGCATTACGAAGAGGCGGTGCCTGCCACGGGACTAGACACAGCGGCCCCAGAAGTCCTCTCCTCTCCTGTTCCCGTTGTTCCCACCAGCAAGAAAGAGCCTCGTATCTGGGTGGAGGTGAGCAGGCAGAAGTTGCGGGCAGCACCGAGGGCCAGCAGGTGACAGGCAGGTGAGCAGGCAGGATGCCGGCGGGAGCGACTGTCGCAGCCCGGAGGAGCAGGGGTATGACAGCAACCCGAAGGGATGGCGGGGGGGATATCGCAGTCCTGGCAGCGTGCAGATGCAGCCGCCGTGTCCCGCTTCGCACTGCTGTCCCCCGGCCCCGTCCTGCCCGCGGTGGCAGCCCCGCCCTGTCGGAGAGCTGGGGGGTAGGGAAGGAGGGGCAATGGTCCTCTGTACTGCGTGAGCTGGGCAGCACTTAGGCTTGACACCTTCCAGATGCGTTTGTTAAACCTGACGGATCAAGCCACAGCAATACAAGTCAGCAAACCTGTAGTGAAATACTTGATCTGGTCTCTGCGGAAATGCGGTTTTGCAGCTTACCTGGGATACTCCCTCTGCTCTGTTTCTGGTGCCTGGCAGGCATGGCTGAAAGGGGAGAAGCTGGGGCCCTTTCAGGAGGCTCGTGACTCTGCTCAGCTCCTTGTTAGCGTAGTGACAAGGTGGGTGAAGGGAGGTTTTTTCCCTGTCACCGATGGGTTAGCGCTCAGCAGCCAGGCCAGGCTGGAACTCAGCTGTCGTGCAGCAGCTGGGTGCAGAGAAGCGGCTGCAGCCTCTCTCGATCGGGGACTTGGCGCAGAGCAGGCTTTGCCCTGGTTATTGCTCGCCCTTGCTGCTGTCACTGTTGTTATCATCATTCATAAACTATCTGCAGGCACCTGCTTTGCTGGGCGCTTGGCAGAGTCACTGGCAGTCTATCCCTGCCCTGTCAAGAGCACAACGGCAGCAGGCAGGTGGATGACGTGAGCCACGCTTGCCCCCCTTTTCCTGCACACCGATAATTATCCTTGTCCCCTGACTAGCCAAAAGCCATCAAGACATCCGGCATGGCCAGGCACTTTGTGCTGAAGAGATGCTGAAGCACAGGGATGCTGCTGGGAATGGCCTTACTTCAGGGCTCCCACAGGGCAGGATGCAGAGTGAAGGGAGTTCCAGGGATGAGGGGATTAGGGAAGATGCCCTTTGCACTGTGGAGTTGTGCTGGGAAGCTGGAGGAGATGACCTGAGCACACTGCATCTGACTGGGTTATGAGGACCTCAGGGACACCCCAGCGCCTTCAGTTTTTCAGCTCTTGCAGGTTTTGCACCAAGCCTTCAGGGTCTAGTCCGTGGTTTTGGCAAGCAGGGTGCTGGGCGTGTGTCAGCCCCTGCGTTTCCTCAGGAGCAGGTGGGATGCGGTCTGCACCCTGGCTGCTACAAAAGCTCAGTTCCTTGTTGGCAAGAACACCACCCAGGGAAGGCCAGGGGCCTTCTGAGCATTTAATTTTTCCTCTCATGCCAGCTACAAAGAATAACACCCACCTACCTCACTCAGCAAGAAAAAGCAGGGACTTCTCCCCAGTTGCCACTCCAGCAGCCTCCTCTCCTTCCAATCCTGCTCAGTCAACACCCAGCCCTTCTGTCTTGTATCCCCAGCCCATTTTGGCCAGAGAAGAGTAGGTGAATGCCAGTGCCAATCCCACCAGCCCCACCATGGGGTATTCCCCATCTGGTCCGAGATCCTGGGGAGCAGGCAGCTGTTCTTGCAGTGCCATTGTCTGGACGGTGCAGCCGCAGCAGGGATCGCTGGGGCGGTGTGGGAGCAGGCAGGGGGTGATGCTGTCACCTTTCTGTGCCTCTTCCCGACTTTGTCATCCTGGGGACCTTTGTGTGGTTCCCATTTTTATCTGTTTTTTCTCCCTCTCACTCTTTCTCTCCTTCTCTCTTCGCTTTCTTCTCTCCCCCTCCCATCAGCATGTGGGCTGATCACTGCTCAAACTTTTAATTCAGATGGTAATTGGAATAATAATACGGGCAGAATCCTTCTGGCTCCGTTGCTGCAGCTGGCTTCAGGGAGCTATGAATAGCTCTGAGTCACACACTGAGATGGTTTAACTTCAAATCATTTTGTTTTGTTTTCATATTACCCATCCTCAGGCTCCAGAGCTTCACGGGGTAAAAAATATCCCCCTTTCTCACTCCACTCCAAAATATAAACCGGGCAGAGGCACATGAATAAAATCCTCTTTTGGAGAGGGAAACTGGTCAGCGGATCATGCCTTGAGGGGCAGATGGGGACTGTTGGCACTTAATCTATTTATAATTATTGAACGAAAAGGCAGAAGTGTGTATATAAAAATGGTATAGAGTTGATTACAGCTTCCTCCCCTCACCTTCCATATGTCACTTGCCTTTTTAATATGGTAAAATTCTCCTGCACGGTGACTGTGCCTTCGCGTGTGCCCGTACAGCGCCTGGCACCCTGCCCTGCCGGCACGGAGGAGCGGGAGCTCGGCCGCTGCCTCATGTGGCAGGACAGCCCCCCATGGCACCGAGCTGCCCTCTGAGCCCCGGCACGAACCCTGGGAATATTCGTCAGGAATAGCAGAAGAGATGGAGTTACAAAGAAGACAGAGAGGACACACGGAATGCTGTGGGTCTGCAAGGCTCCGCACAAAGGCAAAGAGGTCCCTTCTCAGCTGCGGGTGTTTCCGCCCTGACTCCCCAGGAGGCGAGAAGTTCGTCTGCCGTGTTGTCAGCGTGCCCGAGCTGGCAGGATGGGTCTATGGATGCTGATCCCAAGCCAGCTGGTGCTGCGCAGCCGGTCATAGGGACGAAGGCACAAGGTGGAGCGCAACCAGCGGCTGCAGTATTGACCACAGACAGGAGGGAAGCATTTGCCAGACAACTCCAGATAAAGCAAAGACTAAGCGTGTAAAAATACCCTGGGATTTTTCCATCGTCGTCGCTCACAGTGTATGTCCCAGAGCACCAGATACGGTTGTTATAAAAAGAGAAGTGGGGGAGTGCTTTAGCGTGGACTTTTCTGTTCTGTTTCATGAGACTCTTCCATTGCAAATTTAAGAAAGGATTGACAATATATGATCTACTCTGGCAGGGGCTGGAGAAAGACTGGGACGTGCAAGGCGCTGCACTGTGTACAGGGGATGGAGTGATGGAGGCATTGCCCCGGCACCAAGCGCCCTGACCTTACTAGCCTGCAGATCCCTTGGAAAGGGACAGCAGCAGCACAGCCCCACGTGTCTGCTCAGGGCCAGAGCAGAACTGGGGTGGCAGCGTGGGCTGGTGTGATGGCTTGTGCTGCTGGAGCACGGTGTCACACGGGAAGGAGGAGGTGACTGCAGCACTGTGGTGGTGTCTCCGGCATTGCTCAATCTAAGACACAGGAGGGGGAAAGTGGCTGGGAAAGAGGGAAGGGTAGTGCGTGCTTTAGGGCTGGAGGCAGCTGCTGGCCCCTGGAGACCCACCTGGCTGACAGCTTCAATGCTGCAAGGCAGTGGCTGTGATGTCTGTGCTGCAGCGGCTTCCTGAAGTGCTGGGGGCTTCTGCAGGCCATGAAATACATGGATGTTCATGTACACTTGGGGACAGGCAGCAGAGGGATGGAGAGGGAGGCATGCAGCCTCCTGCCTAGCCTTGCTCCTTGCTGCACCTGCCAGCTTGGTTTCATCCCACTCCATAGGAGTTGCCACTGACCCTGCATGTGTGGGTCCCAGGAGGCAGAGCAAGCTCCAAGAAATGTCCTCAGGCATGCTCTGGATTCGTGTCTCTGTCCTCAGCCAGGCTTTCCTCCCCCTTGTCCATGTGACAGGCAGCTGCCTGTTCAGGATATGAATAAAATCCCCTTCTACTGGAGACACCTCTGAGCCTTCCCCTTTCATTCCATTTGTGTTTCGGGTTTCCAAGTTGCAGTGGGACCTTTTCACAGTCATTTGAACTATGTTTGCATAGGATTTGAGCTCCTGGTAAGACCCCTGGCCTTGCCAAGCTGGCGGCATCAATTTTGCCAGCAGGGATGTCAGGGGTGGCCCCTGGGCCACCAGCTGCTGGGGAGGGACAGTGACCCAATGTGGTAGCAGTCCCCAGCCCAGGGCTCCTCGCCTGCCTGTCTGTCCTTGCCATGGCGGCACCACGCGCTGTGGGGGTGTGTTGGGGTGGAAGTGGGAAATGTGTTTATTTTTGTTCGTCTCCTGGCTCGTGCCGCTCTGAGTTTGTGGCACTCGGTATTACTAACACTTCCCTGTGCCAGCTGGCAGCAGGGGATGAATCAGATTGGCAGCACCACGGCATGGACCCTTCACCGGCCGTTCAGCTTGGAGTCAGCTTGGACTCTGGCCAAAGTGCTGGTGATGTCTCCTGCCCCTGTCCAGGGTGAGCCCCAACCAAAACGCCAGTGGCTTGACCTTGCTGGTGGAGATGTCTCGGCACCCTGTGGGACAGGGTTGTCCCCTCTGACCCATGCTGCCTGCCCGGGCCAGGTGGTCCCTGCCCTGTCCCTCCTTTACACCGGAGGTTTCAGGTGGCTTCATGAGCTGCTCTCTGCCCGCTGGCAGCATCCCCAAGCTGGGGTCAGCTCTGCAGCCAGGAAGACAGCTTATCCTCCTGCTGCCAAAAACACCTTTTGCAGTTGCTGTGGTTTAACCCCCACAGGCAACTTAAGTACCACTCAGCCCCTCTCTCCTTCTCACTGTCCCCAGCCCCAGGGGGGAGGGAAATAGAAAAAAAAGGTAAACTTTTTGTGGGTTGAGATAAGAACAATTTAATAATTGAAAACAACAAAAAAGCTAATTATATTAATATTATTATCAATAACAATAATAATAATAGTAATAATAAGCAGACAGAGAGAGAGAATAACAGGACCCAAGAGAAACAAGTGATGCACAACCCAGTTACTCACCAGCCACTGACTGATGCCCAGCACGTCCCCAAACAGCCGTCAGCCCCTTCCAGTTAACTCCCCCAGTTTATATACTGGGCATGATGTTCTATGGCATGGAATATCCCTTTGGCCAGTTTGGACCAGCTCTCCTGGCCATGCTCCCTCCTGGATTCTTGCGCAGCTCCTCACGGGCAGGACATGGGCAACAGAAAAGTCCTTGGCTTGGAGTAAGCCACTACTTACCAACAACTCCAGCATGTCTGTGTTATCAGCATTATTCTCATGCTAAACCCAACACACAGCACTGTGCTGGCTACTGTGAAGAAAACTAATGCAGACCTAGACAGAATCAGCACAGCAGCTGATTGCTTCCTCCCTCTTCCCTGCTTCTGACAACTCAGCATGCATGGAACTCGATGACATCACAGACCTTGGAACGTTGGTGGTTCCAGTTGTCCCCAGAGACAAGATGCAGAGGTACGTGGTTCTCCTCTCCCTCCTGAACATCCTGGTGTTCTAAACAGAGGGATTTTGGTGGCCACAACAAGCATTGCTAAGGCTGCAGAAGGTGGCCCATTGCTTGTCAGTGTCAACAGATTGCGTGGCCTGCGTGGCCTGCGCTCCAGGAGGACAATTTGGATTCTCCTGCTTGCTGCAGCCCAGAGCATTCTGAAAAATGCAGCGGCCATTTAACGTCTTTGGGCTGATGATGACGGTCTACCCAGAATCTCAAGGCTTGGAAGACGATGATGACGACAGTGGTGATGATGACAACGGTGGTGATGATGATGAAAACAAAGAATTAGGGAAATCCAGCCAGTCTGAGCATCCTTCACCCTCATGCAAGAGCAGTGATAGCACAGATGACAATCAGACAGAGGATCTGGGAGAACCCACCCCATTTTCCCTAGCTCCCAGGCTCTCTCACATGGTGAAAGATAAACAAGTGGGGTTGGCCAAGCATGCACTGGAGCTGGAGGAGGAAGATCAGGAATTTCAGGAACCATTTTACGAAGACACGGGAATGTCTGACAGCTTGGCTGGAGATGAGGAGCCCAGTCCAACCTATCACCTTCCTGGGCATCAGAAGCTGCCTGCTTTCCAAAAGACCAGTACAGCACCAAGTGGCTTCTATGAATCTTTCCAGCACAGCTCAGGCCAGCACTTGGGGACAGAGGCCTCTGCCACACAGGACCATACCAGTGACCATTACGTGGGACGCCCAGAGAGCAGCATGGGAGAGGAGCCCGACACGTTGCAGGAGGAGGACGGCGAGGACAGGGAGTCCCCGTCCCCGCAGCCGACCTACGAGTCGCTCACGCAGGAGAACAGCGCCCTCAGGTCGGAGAACGAAATGCTCAGGAATGTGAACCTCGTGCTCGTGTCGGAGAACTTTGCACTCAGGGAGGTGCTCAAAGAGCTCAAGAAGGACAGCGCTGAGCTCACGGGGGAGGACGATGTGCTCAGGGAGGAACACGACGTGCTCAGGAAGCAGTATCACAGGCTTGTGGGTGAGAATGCTGCGCTCAGGAAGGACAATGCCATGGTCAGGAGAATGTTTAACACCTTCCAGAACAACTTGAAGAGACAGGCGTGCATGGTGTCGAGCCTGCAGGATCAGCTGAGGGCCAGCCAGGCTGAACGAGACAGGGAAGTCCGAGGGCTCCAGTCCTTAGTCCAGCAGACTGAGTCCCATCTTCAGCTAATGAGCCAGCGGGCTCTGGATGCCGAAATAAATGTGGAGAGGCTGAAGCAGAAGATCTTTATTCTCCAAGGACAGCTGGAGAGATTCAAGCCAGAGAATGGAAACCTGAGAACAGACTGGCCTGGAAGCAGTGAAGCACAACTTAGACTTCACCAGGCAAGACCCCCACGAGCTCATAATGGGAAAAAATGGCTCCCTCGGGCAGCTCCTGCCTCAGGAATGCTGCCCGTTGTTGCTGAGGTCCTTGAATCTACCAGAAGAATTCTCAAATTTTAAGCAGAAAAAGATCTATGAGTGCAATTCTGTGTGAGTTCTATGGATCCTGAGTGGTCTGAGGCCATGGGTCTCCCGCTTGCAGCCATTTACTGCAAATAAAAGCATTTACTTTCCCATTCTCAAATGTGTGTGCTCAGACTGGTAGCCTTTATTGTTTGTGGAAACACTTTCCTTGTGATTAAGTACCAGTTGCAGGAAGTGATGTGGCTTTAGCTGCTGATACTCTGTTCGGGCACTGTGGGGCCAGCAGCAAACACTGCCCAGGCTCTGAGCTGCACGGTCCAGCTGTGATGGACTCTGTGCAAGAGGCTCTGCCACAGCTCTGGCTGACACGAGCTCCCGTGTGGGAGCCAGGAGGAAGCACAGCACCACAGGATGCAGCACTCTTAAACAGCATGCTCATCCCATCCCACAGCTGTACCAGCCTGAACAAAACCCTTGTATTTCATCTGCTTCCTTTGCCCCTTCTTGGGGAGGAGGGCAAGGTGAGGAGCAGAGATCCAGGTGTTGCTGCACATGGTTTCACAAAGCTCCTAAGGTCCTCCTTCCTCTCTTTTGGAGCTGGCTGCTGCCTGGGCCAGAAATCCAAAATCTCTAGAAATGGTGCACCTGTTTCTGCAGCTGGAAAAAGAGAGTTGTTGGTTGTAGCAACTTTTAGGAAGTTGTGAATTATTCATAGGTGTGAGCTGTGGCAGCGCCTTCCCTGTGGTGTCAGGGTCAGTGCTGGCTAAGGATGAGCTTGGCATATCCAGGCTGGCTGAGGAAGATGCCAGTTGAAGAGGATGCTCTTCCTGTCCTGGCTGGGGCTGGCATAGAGGGGCCTACCTAAACTGCCCACCTTTGTCACCTCCCGAAGTCATGTGGGACCCTGCAGTCCAAATTCACCGTGTAATCACTCTGGTTAACTTTATCCCAGCAGGACCATCCGTGGGTATGAAGTGCCCTCTCCTCATCACACCAACATTTCTGATTAATTCAGGTTACCAGCCCCAGGGTCTGCTATAGGTTTACCCAGCTGCACAGCAGAAATTCCTGTATCTGGCCAAACTGACTCCATAAAGACTTGGATGGTGTAGGGCAGTGAGGAGGTGGGAGCTGGCAGAGTTCAGTGTCAAAGTGCTTTTTCCTGATTGGGGTTTTTGGGCAGATGTTCACTTTTGTCTTTATATGGTGAGTTGTGGATTACAAGGCTGTCGTCTTCTCCTGGTCTAGTAGTACCCTTGGTCTGAACAACCATGTTTGTGTTGCCACAGAGCTTTAACCTCCTCAATAACTGGTTAGTCTTCATCCCATCAGAGGTGATGTCTGGAGTTCCTTACTTGCTGCTTTCCAGTCTGTGCTCCTAACTGGGGAAAGCTGGTGGGCACCCCTGGCCACGTGCAGCCCCATTCTGCAGCACTGGTGATGAGACAAGGGTGGTTCTCACCAGTTTTTCCATCCTAGACAACACTGTTTGCTGTTCCTCTCTCCTGCTTGTGCACAACCACTTGCAAGCAGCTCTAAACTTTACATTTGATCCCAAAAATCCTTGTATTTTTCCCATATCTGGCAACCAGTGGCTGTTCACTGGTGAGGCTGGGAGGAAGCGAACTAGCTGGCTCCATCTGCATCCGCACTCCTCACTGGCTGCTGTAATCCAAAGGCTACAGTGAAGGATTAGCACGGGTGTACAAAGCCCTTCCTAATCTGTGAGTCATTACCCCCTCTGTGCATTTCACTTCCCAGCAGCTCTGGGCAGGTGAAATAGGTTGGCTCTTGTGTCTTTGCCTTTCCCATTCTTCCATTCTGGGAGGACTGGGTTGGGACATCTGCTGGACATCCTCCCAGGACTCTGCTGCTGAGCTGCTCTTTGGATGCTGAACACAGGGCATGGTGCAAGGTTTGTTTCCTCTAACTGACTTCTCCTTGGCTACCCCTGAGCCCTTCCTTTCCATCAGTTCTTTTGGGCTCTATCCGTTGCTTTCCTTCGTTTACTTGGCGGGGGGGGGGAAGATGTTCTGCACACCCTGGGAAAAAATCCCCTCAGGGTTAGGCTGGGCTGACGGGGATCCCTGAGGGCTGCTGTGCATTCCTGTGCTTTATTAGCCCTTGTGTGTGAGGTATTTAGCCTGGCTGAGCTCTCCTCCTGGTGTAAGCTCTGATATTAATATAATGGCTCAGGGCGAGGGCCCTGTGAGCTGCTCAGCTGCTGTGCCCTTGGTCTGGAGAGCGGTGACCGGCCGGCCCTGCTCCTCTGCTGGCAGGAGGTGCTGGGGAGCGTGGGGTCTGCGGGCCGTGCACCCAGTCTGCATCCACCAGTTCCTCACCTGCCTGAGCCAGGCTGCAGTGCCCCAAGGAGACCTTGTGACACACCCTGAGCCAAAGGCTGGGAGCCCTGTGCCTGCCGCTCTGGACTGGGATGGGTGCTGTCAGGGGGAGGCTCTGACTGGGTTTTGCTTCGTCCTTCTCTGCCAGGCCCGTGCCCAGGAGCAATCGCAATGGCAGCGCTGGTCCCAGCTCGCCAGAGGTGAAACCTGGAGCTGCCCAGTCCCACGTGAGTGCTGCTGCATGAGTGCCCACGCCCTGCCAGCTCCCGCGGCCCCCTGACATCCGATGACAGAGCGAGCCATGGGCAGTGTCCGAGTCAATCGGTGAGTAACCCTCCTCTCAAGACCTGCTGCTTCCCTGGGTGTGATCTGGTCCTCTTCATCTGGCACCTCAGACCTTAACTTCATACTGCCTTTTGATATATTCTTCTCAAATTACCTGTCAGTGGTTTTCCTGTTCCAAGGAATGTCTCATCTCTCCTTCTCCAATCCAAAACATGCCATATGTAGGGGTAGTGCTTGGGGGAATACTATGGAGGAGAAGCAAAGCACTGCATGGTGCTGGACCAGAAATTACAGATTCCAGCAGCACTGCAGAAACCCCATGTTCCCAGGAATCACAACTCCAGCCACCAGTGCTGTCCCTGCCATGAGATGCGGATGGAGGCCCATGCTGGAGGACTCCAGCTGACATGTCAACACTACGGGGTGGGAGGGAGACGCTCCCAGGGTCCTGTGATGCTGCAGCTTGTCAGGCATGAGGGCAGAGCAGTCTTCGTGCTTCAGTGCACTCTCTTGATTTCCTCAGTGGTCAGAACGTCTCCTGCCATCACATCTTTAAGGAATATCTGCAACTGTCACAGCATCACGAGGGGCAGTGTCAGAGCTGACTGTGAGGGAGGGGAGCCAAAGGGGCAAAGGTCTCCCAGAAAGTGTGTAGCTTCTGCCAAGGAAACTGCCAGTGCTTTGGCTGTTGATTTCCAAATTACACCTTTGGCTTCAGATAAGGGATGCTGGAAGACACACATGTTGCTGTGGCAACAGAATTGTCCTGAGTGCAGGATGTGTATAAACATTTTCACCACATACCATGAAATCAGTGAGCAGAGCAGAGGAGAAAATAGAAACTCCCAGCCTTGTATTATATGAGGGCCAAAATGTGGTCAGGCTGTAGGTGCTTGCTCCCAGGCTTCCTGGCTGTCCCAGCTGCTGTCAGGTTTCAAAGCCTTGTATCCCTCCTCACCATAAAGGCTGGAAGGTACCACAGAGCTACAAGCTGCTGCTGCTTTGCTGCCCTGTCAGGACTTAGCTGGATGCAACCTCCTGGCAGCAACACTCAACGAACATTGCGGCTGATCTCCACCAGTTTGGTCAGGATGGCACCACAGTGCAATAACCATCAAATTGTGCTGTTGTGAAATCCAGCAGAGTAGTACTGCAGCCCTGTGAGCCACCCACATCTCCTGCCCTTGCTATCTCAGTGGTTGCTGTTACCCTTCATGTATTCCTGATGGAAGTGCCTGTTTCTTCTCTTCCCAGGTACAGCATCGTCTCAACCGAAGAGGATGGACACAAGGTCTCTGCGCTGGGCAGCATGAACGGGCACAGCCGGAATGGGAAGGGCCATGCTCCCCGGCGGAAGCACCGCAACCGCTTTGTGAAGAAGAACGGCCAGTGCAATGTTTACTTTGCCAACCTGAGCAACAAATCTCAGCGCTACATGGCCGACATCTTCACCACCTGTGTGGACACGCGCTGGCGGTACATGCTGATGATCTTTTCCGCCGCCTTCCTGGTCTCCTGGCTCTTCTTCGGCTTCCTCTTCTGGTGCATTGCCTTCTTCCATGGCGACCTCAACGCACCGGCGGTGGCAGGTGGTCCCTCTCTCCTCAAGCCCTGCATCATGCACGTGAACAGCTTCCTGGGGGCTTTTCTTTTCTCAGTGGAGACGCAGACAACTATCGGGTATGGCTTCCGCTGCGTGACAGAGGAGTGCCCGCTGGCTATCATGGCAGTTGTGGTCCAGTCCATCGTGGGCTGCGTGATTGACTCCTTCATGATCGGCACTATCATGGCCAAGATGGCAAGGCCCAAGAAGCGGGCCCAGACCCTCCTCTTCAGCCATCATGCGGTCATCTCCGTGCGGGATGGCAAACTGTGTCTCATGTGGAGGGTGGGCAACCTGAGGAGGAGTCACATTGTGGAGGCCCATGTCCGAGCCCAGCTCATCAAGCCCTACATGACAGAGGAAGGAGAATACCTCCCCCTGGACCAGCGGGACCTAAATGTGGGCTACGATGTGGGTCTTGATCGTATATTTTTGGTCTCACCCATTATTATCGTTCATGAGATTGATGAGGAGAGCCCCCTTTATGGGATTGGCAAGGAAGAGCTGGAGACGGAGAACTTTGAGATTGTGGTTATTCTGGAGGGGATGGTGGAAGCCACAGCCATGACCACACAGGCACGGAGCTCTTACCTTGCTAGTGAAATCCTTTGGGGTCATCGCTTTGAACCAGTTGTGTTTGAGGAGAAGAACCACTACAAAGTGGATTACTCACGCTTTCACAAGACGTACGAGGTGGCTGGCACACCTTGCTGCTCAGCCCGGGAGCTGCAAGAAAGCAAGATGACCGTCCTACCTTCTCCACCACCTCCCAGTGCCTTCTGCTATGAGAATGAGCTGGCACTTGTCAGTCAAGATGAAGACGAAGATGATGATGAAGTGGGTGTGGTGTTAGGGGGCAACACCAAGGAGGAGGGAGGTATCATCCAGATGATGGATTTTGGAAGCCACCTGGACCTGGAGCGGCTCCAGGCAACTCTGCCCCTAGATACAATCTCATACCGCAGGGAGTCAGCCATCTAACTCCTCCAGCCTCCCTGTTCCGCACCTATTGCCCACAGTCTCCTCTGTTCCATACCCATACACTGGATAAGCCTCTTCACCACCAAACAATGCCTCCCATGATTGCCTCTCAGCCCCTGAGTACACCAAGGCCTGGAGCTGCTCTCACACACTCCCTTTCTCATGAGGTCACACTGCCTGGGAGAGGAGTGAGGATCCACTACTCTTCCTGGGTATGCAGCTCAGGCTAGAACCCCTTTCCTGCCCAGAGACAGGAGAGCAGCAGGCCTGGTTTCTTGTCTCTGGAGAGGTGACAGGAGTCCCTGCTTTCAGTGGACAGACTGGGACCCACAGCAAGTGTTTCTGCTGCTGAGGCAACAGCAAACATTCTGTCCCCTCTCACTACGGGTAGGCCCCACGGCTGTCAAGGGTCATCACTGTCACTAGGAGAGGAGCAACACCTAAGCACTGACCAGATGAGATTAGAAGGGAGAGTTTGGGACTCCTGGAGGGAGTGGGGAAGGATCTCAAGGGAGGAGTTTACTCTCATGTTTGTTGCTTGTTGCACATGATTCTGTATATAAAGGAGAAGGAGAACTGAAGTCCGTATTCTTCCACTGCAAACACCAAGCTAGGAGACAAGGACACTCTACATAAGCTACTCTGCAGTCTCCTTGGCTTTGGGTGTCTGTCACATCCAGAAGCATCTCAGCTCCAGGGACTCAGATCCAGTTCTCCCAGTCCTCTTGAAAAACATGTCCTGCTCCTCTCCTGAGATACCTGGCAGAGGAGGCAGGGCCTTGTGCTTGCCATGCTCAGACTGCTCCCTGGCACAGCACAGCCAGGATGACAGGCAGGTTACCTGACTGGACAGCAGACCCTCCACTTGCTCCTTTTGCCTCCTCCGTTCTTCTCCCTGCTGCCATCAGCTGTAACACTGAATTTGTAACTATTTATTTTTAATAAAGTCTAAAATCCCAAGGGGAGGTTTGGAAGCAAAGGACAGACTCCAAGGCCGCAGCCTGGCATGGAAACTGATGAGGGGTTTTATGCTGCTGTTTGCTATTTGTATGGCATTGGACCCTGGAAGCTCCACCACGAGGGCTCTCTTGTTCTGGGCCTCTCTGGTAAAGACTTACAATAAGAGGCCCAGAGAATTCGCTCAGGGAGAAGGTCATACAAATGTATGTATGGAGGGAATAATTTGCATTAAAATTACCAGCAGGATGGGTCAAACAATCCTGTTTTCTTTGGAGATAGCGGGAGTTTTGCCCAGGGAAGGGTTATAGATATACTTGGTGAAGAGGCAGAGATGTGCAAGACATTGCTCTAGATGGAAGGCTAAAAATCCCATAAAGAACCCCAAAGCCTCTCTTTTTGGTAGAGGCAAGTGGAGGGAAACTGAGGGAGGACATCAACCAAAGCTAGGCCTTTAACATCACTTTGTTGTCATTTCACAAAGGAGGTGAAAACTTGATGAGCATCTTCCCTCAGGAGCAGCAGAATCACTCCTCCAAAACTGCAGATGCAATGAGGACAGAAAGACAAGCAGGAAGCTCAGGAAGCTGCTCTGGGCACCCAATAGCTGTGCTGTGGTGGGAAATGGCTGAAGAAATTATGTCCCACCTAACCCCTGATCTACAAAGCAGAAATAAAAGCATCTCAATATCAATTTGGAATTGGTTCAAGAAGCAAACTTAAGAGGGGAAGAAGCAGAAGGGTAAGGAAGGAAATAGCAGGACTGAGAGGAAGAAGCAGACACAGCAGGCAGATGGTGGAGAAGGAAGGGGAAAAGAGGAAGAGAAAGTGAGGTTATATGGAAGTGCATTTGAGAAAGAGCACAAATCGACTCACAAGATGTGTCTAGACCCAGACATGGTCACTTCTCATCCCAGGGTGTAGGTTCTGTGGGGAAACAGCTGTCCTACCCAGGTTTGCTCCATTCACTGGAATAATTCCGTTCACCACCACTTTCTAGGCCCAGCCATGCAGTCAGTTTTCTACCCAAGGAACTGTGCACCCATTCAATTTCTCCAGGCAGCCAATTTCTCCAGGAAAAATGCTTTGGGAAACAGTGTGAAAAGCTTTATGGAAGTGCAGGTAGACATCATCCACAGTCTTTCCCTCACCCACTAAGCGGGTCACTGTTATAGAAGAAGATCAGGTTGCTCAAGCAGGACCTGCCTTTCCCAAACCCATGCTGGCTGGGCCTGGTTGTGCTGCATGTGCTGTTTGATGGGAAGGTGAATTGCTCCATGACCTTTCCTGGCACTGAGGTCAGGCTGACAGGCCTGTAGTTCCCCAGATCCTCCTTCCAGCCCTTTTTGTAGATGGGTGTCACACTGGCTAACCTCCAGTCACCTGGGACCTCCCTGGCTGACCAGGACTGCTGATAAATAATGGAAAGTGGCTTGGTGAGCTCTTCTGCCAGCTTTCTCTGTGCCCTTAGCTGGATCCCATCCAGCCCCACAGACCTGGGAGTGTCTAAACAGTGTAGGAGGTCACAGAGTATTCCCTCCTGGATTATGGGGCTTCATGGTGCTCCCTGTCCCTGTCTTCCAGCTCGGGGGACTGGGTACCCTGAGGACAACTGGTCTCCCTATTAAAGACTGAGGCAAAGAAGGCATTAAGTACCTCAGTCTCTACCTCACTCCTGTAGTGATCCTCGGCTCCGGAGCCCATCTGCTAGAGCAGTTTGCCTCAGAGCCTTCACTGAAATGATTGGTACACTGGATTTTGAGAGGCCTCCATCCCTCCTGGTTCTGCTGGTGCTGAGGCAGAGCTGCCTCTCCTCAGAGCTCCAATGCTCCCCACTTGGGAACTGGGGCGCCTTTATCAGTACCAAATTTGAGAGTTTGCTGGTTTAGAAGACACTCCCTCCTTTCATTATTTACTTATTTTCCCCTGAGGGAATAAGCAGGGGCTGGTATTGACCTGGCTTTTAATACAGCTTTCAGAGTCGTGTGCCTGCCACTGGCCATGGAAACAAACTAATGGACCGAGAGAGAAGGACTTTGCGTGAGAGGACATGGGCATTCGGGACACAGGCTGGGGTGGTGGCCTCCAGGAGAGGGGGAACCCTCATGGCTGGGCACCCCCCTCACAGACGTACAGCACCCTTTGGAGGCTGGTGGCAGTGCTTGGTGGGGATGAAGTGTCCCGTTAGCTCTTGGGAGGCTCATCAATCACCAAGGAGCAAGTGTGCAGAGATGCCAGGCAAGGATGGTGCACCAGGGCCGTGGGCATGCGCAGCTGGAGCGGTTGGGACAACAGGTCAGCACTGCCACCCCTCCCTTCACCTGGTGGGGCTTTTGGGAGAAAAATGGGACAAGATTGCAATAAATCTGAGAGAACAAGGATCGTTCAGCCATACTGGTTCCAGCCCCTTCCATGTGTCTGAACCTGCTGGATGTTTTCATGTCATGTTTGGCATCACAGTGGAGAAGACAGTGAGGCACTGAAGAATACCCAGCTAAACCCCTGCTGTTCACAATAAAATTGCAAGAAAGCTTTCAGTGCTGTCAGATCATTAGAGAGGGGAGAGAGAAGGGGGTTGAGGGGAGGGGGCAGAGGGAAGGAGAGGAACAGCCAGTGTAGGAAAATAGAGGTGACGAGTCAGTTTCTCCCTATCAGACACTCCTCATGCAGCTGTGCTGCTGTTGCCACACACAGCCCCTCAAACAACATGGTGCAGCCACTCCAGTGACTGTTCCTGCAAGCTGCACACGTGCCCCCAGGCTTTGCTGATACACAGCAGCAGGACATCCTTCTGCACAGGTGCTTCTGTGCCTGCACGCTGGAATCCCAGAGTACTTGTGCCCAAGCACACACTGCACATGCCTACTTGTGTATGCCACTCACGGGGGCATAATCCATCTTACATCACAACTTCACCCCATAAACAGCCAACCACATTCACAAAAAAGCCACACAGCAGCGTCTCAACAAGTGCCCCTCTGGCTGTATGCTGGGGACTCCTTTATGCAGCCTGTGAAAAGCCTCTGGGAGAATCCATCCTGGAAAACTGCTCGCTACAGAGAAGGCTTGACATTTTTAAGGATTCTGTGAATCAGCTGTCCAGGCCTTTCATAACTGTAAACACACCAGGTATTTTACCTTTTCACACAGTGTGTGGAGCATCAGGTAGGTGATAACCTCCTTGCCCTGTGCTCTCCAGAGAAGATACTTTTAATGCATGAGGGGCCATGATGTCCCTGGGGTCCTTCCCTCCTCCAGGACCTGATGGAGAGACTGCTTCCCTAAGACCTGCCTCTGATCCCGAGGGACTGGCAGCTTGCTTTTCAGGAGGAAGACACTGCTTCTTTGTTTATTCGACCACAATCTATATTTATTTCCTGTCTTACTTCTGAACATCTTACTTGGCTCATTATTGAAAGCTATTCAAATACCAGAAAGATAATGGGGAGAGGAAGGACTTTTCCCCTATGAATAGGATCCAGGCACTGGTTCAGATCCTCCACCCCATGACAACTAACCACGCTGTTGTCACTCTTGCCAGCTCTCAAATGAATGTTGTTGTTTGAAATGACACTTGAGAAACTTGTTTCATGTTTTATTTTTGGTGACACTTTTGGACAACCCTTTTGAAAAGAAATCATCATTGGCACCTTTCAACTCACACAAAACTTGCTCAGCAAAACATTTTCATACATGCTGGAACTAAAAATATTTTTAAGAAACACAACAATAATCTCAATTGGGGAGAAAATGGGTTTGGATTTCCATGATTAGGAAATGGTGCTGAAAATGTCTGTGCTTCTGAACGAACAGGTTTCAAACAGTTTGGTTTCGTCCAAGTTTTGCCCAGGAATGGATAGGGCACATGGCACTGCCCCAGCAGCTGTGTGCAGGCTCGTGACCTCTGCAAGAATGCCTCCTCTGTGTTCTTTGAGCTTTAGCAGCTCTTCTTTGCCTGTTCAGGAGGGCCTAAGGTCTCTCCCAGCTTTTGGACAGGCAATGCAAAGTAGCCATGCTTTTANAATCAAATACACACAAAAAAAGAAAAAAAAAACCAAAACCAAAACCAAAAACAAAAACAAAAACAAAAAAACAACAAAAAAACACCCTAAACAACAAAAACCCCAGGGGAAAAAAAAGTCTTACCTTGCCAGGCCATTAAGGGCTTGCCCCCCGCGAAGTCAATGGGACTTTGGCACTGCCCGTGGTAAGAGCAGAGCTGGGCCCTAATGGAGCATCACTATTGGAAAACCCCGCAGGGCCCGGCCCCGTGCTGAATGCGCGAAGCCGGGCTGGGCTGTTGCTGCATGCGCAGGAGGGAGAGGGGAGGCGATGCTGGGGTGCGGAAAACGTGGGGCGGTGTAGGGCAGCTGGGGCAGCCTGGCTGGTGCAGACGGAGGGGACAGCAGAGGCAGGGGGAGGCAGGGGGGGCAGGCTCTGTTCGCAGCCGCCTGCGGCGCGGGATCCCGCGGCCGGGGGATGTCACACCGGCCGGAGATGAGATGGCAGCCGCTTCTCGGAAGGGCTGTCCGGGCTTCTCCTCCTGCCGTGGTCCGCAGGGCGGGGGTCCTGCCCTTCCCAGCCCCGGTGTGCTCCCGCCGGCAGGACGCGGCGCAGGGAGGCTGAGTGGCGCGGCGAGACCGGGGAAGCCCGGCCATTGCCCGGCCTCAGAGCACCATCTAGAGATGGAAGCAAGGCTGGCATCCCCGCGGGTCCCGGCGTCACAGAACCATAGAATCTCTCGGGCTGGAAAAGACCTCTGAGGTCACCGAGTCCAGCCCTTAACCCAGCACTGCCGCGTCCACTACTAAACCATGTCCCTAAGCACCATATCTACACATCTTTTAAACACTTCCGGGGATGGTGGCTTCTCCATTTCCCTGAAAAGCCTGTTCCAGTGCTTGACAACACTTTCAGTGAAGAAAATTTTCCTGATATCCAAACTAAACCTTCCCTGGTGCAACTTGAGGCCATTTCCTCTTGTCCTATTGCTTGTTACTTGGGAGAAAAGGCCCCCCCCCCCCCGCCTTGCTACAACCTCCTTTCAGGCAGCTGTAGAGAGTGATTAGGTCACCCCAGAGGCTCCTTTTCTCCAGGCTAAACAACCCTGACTCCCTCAGACTCTCCTCATAAGACTTGTGTTCATCCCCACAGGTCCCAGCATCCTTGCAGCTCCTGACTCCCCAGGCTCACCCAGTGCTGCTTCTGGCCCCAGTGCTGGTGGGACACTGTGGGGCTGGGCTGGGGTTGAGGCCGACTGTCCAGGCAGTGCCATGGGGCACAGCTGGGGTTTGGGGGAGGAAATGTTTGATGTGGAGTGGAAGGAGGCTCTGGAAGCACCAGCATCCACCACCAACGCTGCAATAAAGGTCAGCCCTCCTGACAGCCAGGCCACAGCTTTCACAGAGTGGACACTGACTCTGAAAACAGTTCAGATATGTGCTACCACTTTGATTTCTTCTTGGGGAGAAATCTGCAAAGCCATGCCAGCTCTGGGAAGTTAGGCAGAGATGACCTTTCTTCAGAGTCAAGTCCTTCTGGTTGCTGCCTTGCTGTCTGCTTGTCCTTCAGTTCTTTCTCAGCTCTGCCTGGTTGCATGTGCTCAGTGTACAAAATTTGCTCCCTTTTTTCCCTATTATTCAGTCCCTCGACGGGACAGGTAAAACTTGTGGCTGTAGCATGGTGCTGCTGCCTCTCCCATGCCACAGGTGGGAGGCCAGAATGCTCGGATGGTGGGAGAGGGGCAGTGAAACTACGTGGAAGTGGTGTCCTTGTCAGCATGAGGGCTGTCAGGAAGAAGGCTTGCAATGCCTTGAGAGCTCTTCAGGCAAACAACCATCTTGTATCCCCTTGGGACAACAGATATCGACAGCTTGGCTTGCAAACTGTGAGAAGCCTCTGGTCTTGGGCTTCTTCTAGTTCCCAAGGAAAGCGACACCAGCAGAACAGTCAGTGGGCTGCCAGTATAATGCTCAGCTTTGACCCCGTCCCCTCCAGAAGGGAGCATTTAGTGTGGGCAATGCCTCTGCTTTCTGGGAAGCCAGGGCACACGGACCCCAAGAGACTCGCTGTCCACATCAGGTCACCCTGGGAAGAGGTAAAGTGGAGCAATGTGATTCCACTGCCCTGATGCCTGTGAAGAAATTCAGGATTGACACATACACTATCCTGAAATAGTCTGTGTGACACAAGATATTTGAGCTTCAAAAGTTTTTCTTTGGCCTCTGAAATTAGCAGGATTATTTTGGTGCTGGCCCCAGATTTGAAATAGCAAGTCTTGAAACCCGGGACCTGGCAATATTTGGGTCCCTGGCTGTAGTGCATTGACAGAGTTGTTTGAATGTCCCAGCAGTACAGTCACTGAAAGAGTCGGCTGAGGGCCTGTAGAGCACAAGGCCTCGTTACAGAAGCTGCACCAACGAGAGAATAAGGAGCTTGAAATTGCTCCTGACAGGTGATTAGGTGCTGACCCAGCAATGGCCTCTGTGTGCCTACCAGGGGCTTGGCACAGGCCTGCACACCACTTCTGGGGTACGGAACAGAGGAGGACGAGCTGATGCAGGAACTCCAGAGAAGACTTTGAAGGTTTTTGTAACATGACCTGCTGTCTCCACATGCTTCTCTCAGGGATAAGGTGATGAATCAGCAGAACAGTGGGTGAGAGCGCACGACAGGCAATGCAGACCTATAGCAGAACACTTGGTACCACACAGAATGATCTGATTAAATGTAAGCAGGGTGGAGCCATCACTTAGCTCCAGGCTGCTGGGTTAGACCATGTGCCTTTTGTTTTCTGGGATACAGTGTTGTGCTCTCTAGCAATGAGGCTGCCCTGAATAGAGGAACTTAGGTGACCCCTCCAGTGTTGCGTGAGGCTGTAGGAAAAGCAGGGAAGAGCTGTGATGTAAACCAGCTCTGGAGCAGAGAGCTGCAGACATGGGGTGACTGGCTGCACCCGGGGTGCCCTGGAGTGTCCAAGGAGCCAGCAGTGCTCAGCAAGCCAGTGGGTGCCAGTGGGACAGAGCAGTCTGAGGTCTGTGGAGGAGGCAAGTCAGGGTGAGAGCAGCTGGCAGTGGTTGCTGCAGAGGAGATACAACGTGTGTTGGTAGAGCTGTACTGGCCAGATGAAGCTGCATGTTCCCTGCTGCTTTGTTTGAGACAGCTCTCCTGCAACGGCCAGATGGTCTCATGAGCTCAAAATGCAGTGTCAACTGTTAAAATGCAAGAGCCCTTTGTAAAAAGCATGGGATTTTCTGAGTCCTTGCAATTATTTGATGATTTGTCCTATGGAGAAGCCTCCAGAGTCCTCAAGTCTCCCGTGGCTCCATTTTGCTTGTTGCTGCAGTTGCAAGAGAAGGGACAGCTTCTGTTCTCAGAGAGAAAGCAAGCAAAGGGGGACAGAAGCAGCTGACAGCAAGGCAAAGCGACTTTCCCAAGATCATGAAGCAGTCAGTGGCCGAAGGACAGATTTAACCTTCCTCTGTGGGTTTAACCTGCCACCTCTCTGTACAGCTAAAGAAGGACATTGCAAGTAATAAATGAACCAGGAGCAGTTCCTAGACTGTCTCTGCCTGTCCCGTGTTCACAGCTGCAGCAAAGCTGTTGCCAGGACATCGCACTTCCCTAGGAACACACACAACACCCATCACCTTTGTACCACTGCCCACAATTCCATGCAGTAGTTCTGACAGACCAGGTGCTATGCTTATTCCCCACTCAGACACCCCTGACCTGTAGACATCCAGATGCAGGAACTGGGAACTGTTGGGCCTCAGAGCTTCCCCAAAAATAGCCTACATGAGGCAGGCCTTACAGATACAAATCATTACCTTCCAGAAGTGAATAGGAGGCCATAGGAGGCTCAGATGAGCAAGTCTTGCAGTCCCTGGTGAGCGACAGCATGATGTGAGACAGCAACGAAAATACACAACCTCATTCCTCACAGGGAATGAGTCCCAGCTGCCTCTCGCCCTGGGACGGGTGGTGAGATGGCCTTTTGTTAATTGGTGCCCTGTGCCTGGTGTTCAGCTGGTGAGAACACACTGTCCCTTCCAGAGAAACCCCTTGCATAAGAATTAAAGAGGAGCTGGGCTGAGATGCTGAACTAATCCACCAGGGCATGTCGGGAAGACACATTTTAAGCCATTCTCCCTGTCCTCCCGCCTTCCAGTGCATTGTTTATCTCTCCTGTCCCTCCCACAGCAGTACGTGAATTCTTCTGACTGGGCCAGCTGCTTTCATAACCGCCTGCGTTCTGTCCCGTCCCCTCAGCCCCAGAGCCCGCCTGGGAGACACTCATTCATGGGAGGCTTTTTAAGCACGGCCGGTTCGTGCTGCTGTGAACAACGAGCGCACACAGACACCGCTCCCCGCTGCCCGCAGTGCCCGCTGCGTGTGCTGCACACACATTGCACCACCACGGCCACATGTTCCCTTCCCCGGCACACACGCACAGTCCCCCCGCACGCTGACACCACAGGCTCCTTGCCAGCTCAGTTTGCTCCTGTGATGCTCAGCGGGCTCCCCGGGCTGCACAAAACTGGCACAGCTGTCACAGGCGTTCGGAGATACAGCTCCCCTGCCATGCTGTGCTCCTCATCTACGTCATATCTGTGGGATACCTTGTCTCCCTGGAGCCTCACCCTTCACACGGATTCAGGCTTGCAGCTCACCCCTGCCACGGACATGCGTGTGTGTAGCACATACACACCTGGCACTTGCCAGACACACGCTACACACAAATGGGGCCTTGAGCATCACAGCATTGAAGGATAATTCAGCTTTAAAGAGACCCCAGGACAGCTCTAGTCTGGCTTCCTGCTCAAAGCAGGGTCAGCAAAGAGGTCAAGTTAGGTTGCTCGGAGCTTTATTTGATCTTATAAACTACTAGGATGGAGACTGTACAGCCTTTCTGGGCAACTTTTTCCCACACTTGACTGCCTTTGAGGACAGAAAGATCTTCTTTGTATTCAAGCTGGACCTCTCTTCTTTCAACTTATGTTCCTTGTCTCTCATCTTCCCACCAAGCACCACTGTGAAGAGCTTGGCTCTGTATTTTACCAAGACTCACAAGCCCTTTCCCGCACAGCTGTTCTGCATCTATCAGGTCCCCAGCCCAAATCGTTGCCAGAGCCTCTTCCTTGCCAGGTTCAAGGCTGTGCACTTGCCCTTGCTGAACTCCCAGTGTTCCTGCAGGCCCATCCCTCCAGCCTGCTTACATCCCTCTGACAGCAGTCCTCCCCTCAGCCATGGTGACTTGTTTCCCCTCCAACTAAGTGTCACCTGAAAGCTTGGTGGAAGTGCACCCCATTGCCTTTTCCAGGTCATCAATAACCATGTTGAACAGGAGAGGTCGTGGGACAGCCCTCTGAGGCATCCCACTTGGTACCAGCCTCTAGGTAGAGTACAACCCATTAACTACTCCCTGTGCCTGACCAGCCGAATATTATTTGTGTCCATCTGCTTGTCCACCTATTGAGACAACACCACCTTTACTTGGATATCAGAACACTGGGAGACAGTGTTGAAAGCCTGGCTGAACTGGAGGTAAATGATTTCCACTATTCTCCCCTCACCCATAAATCCAGTCTTTTTACCAAAGAAGGTTATCGGGTTGTTCAGGCATGATTTACCCGTGGTAAATTCACACCGACAGTTGTGAGTCACCTTCTTCTCCTTCATGTGCTCAGAAATACGTTTCAAGAGGACCCACTCCAAGGCCCAAATGAGTCTGACCAGCCTGTAGTTCCCAGAATCATTATTTAGGCCTTTCTTTAAGAAGAATGGGGGACCTTGTCTGATCCATACTTCTGTACCCAGCCTCTCCTCCAAGCAGCCTCCCAAACACAAGTCACTTCACAGCTGCATTGCCTCCCACCTGACCAGTCCTGTACTTCATTTGGCCTGACCTGCAAAGCTCCCTAAAGGGATGAATGTGGCTTCTTAGCTCTCCGTTACTTTACTCCCACTGTTCCTAAGAGAGACAGAGAGAGGGCTGTGTCTCTGAGCCCCAAGGCTGTTATCTTCTCCTTGGGCATCACAACCTCTCACTAAAGGCTTTGAGTTTGCACTGCTGCCAAAGGCTACCCCCAGTGCCTTGCAGTAAGGGAGAAAGGTGCAGAGCAGTCTGCTTCCATCCCTTCAGGAAGATAGGACATGGCTGCGTCAGCTGATGGCTCTGCCACAGGATGAGGCCGTGGGGCAAAAGCCCAAACAGAGAGAGGGGCCAGTTCAGCTCTTTTTCTCCAAAAAAAAACCCCAAACCCAAAACCAAGGGTAGAGTATTTTAAAGGGAGATGTGTTGCTTTCAAGGTGAGGAGGAATCTGTAAGACTTGGCAAGGCAGGCAGGGTGCCGCCCCTGTGACCCTTCATCTTGCCCAGACTGCTGGGCCAGGTTCTTCCACCACCCCATAGGCACTCGGGTGCCTCGGTGCCCAGGGAGCACTCAACATACAGGAGAGCAAGATGAGGTTACACATCTTCAAGTAAGATCCTGCTGATTCAGCCCGGAGTCCAGCTCCTCCCAAAGAACCTTGGCCTTGTCTTGTGGTTCTCTGATACATCTGCCCTGGCCTGACACAGCTCTGAGAATGCACCTAAATATTCCTGTTCATTTGTTTCTTTCTCCATTAGATCCACTTTTTTTTTTTTTCTTTTTTTTTTTTTCTTTTTTTTTTTTTCTTTTTTTTTTTTTCTTTTTTTTTTTTTCTTTTTTTTTTTTTCTTTTTTTTTTTTTCTTTTTTTTTTTTTCTTTTTTTTTTTTTCTTTTTTTTTTTTTCTTTTTTTTTTTTTTTCCTTTTACCAAAGCAAGCCAGCAGGGGTGTAATAAAGAGAGCCAATTGCAAACTGAGGGAGGCTGGGAATACCACGAGGATGAAAAAGGTAAGGCATATATGGAAAAAAAGCAATAAATGAGCTTAATTACAGGTGTGGCCAGGAACAGCTCCTGTTATTAAGGTTGCCAACACTTCCCCTTTCAAGACCCTGTTTTTACTTGCTTATAACTTTGTCAGACAGTTTCACCACTGGAGCAGAAATTTTCCATAGAAAGTGATTTTCTGAGCTGGAATTGGGCACATTTATTTAGTTCTTTTAGAAAATGGGGACCCACCACTAGTTTTCCTGGGCTAGCGGATATATGTATATGGCCCAGGGGACAAAAGCCGTGGAACTTACAGGCTTTCAAGCAAGGGCTTGGCCTTGGGCAGGACATCAGTTTTTGTGTCATGGAGGCTGTGTTTTGCCAGCTCCATGAAACACTACTGTTCTCCCCCACCAGCACGGACAAATTACATGGTTTTGTTAAACATGGAAAGAAGACTCATCATAGCTTCACAGCTACAAACTTTTCAACCTCTGCTAACCTGCCCAACCCTTTTGGTTTCTGAGGCTGTCATGACAGCATATGGGCTTTCCCAGGGTGGAGCACTGCAGGAGGAAACTGGGAGGGCTCTCCCTTCTAGAGCTGCAACCTGCTCATGCGTCATGCACTGTTTGAATCTCTCAGTGCTTTCCTCTGCCCTGTGCTCCCAGCCACCTCTCTTTTGCCTTCTGGGAAGCCTGGTGGAGAAAAGTCCCTGATTTGAATACAGAAGGGATGAAACTCAAGGGAGAGAACCAAAAATCTGGGGAAGAGAAAATGAGACTGGGAGGCAGACGAGACCACGAGCTGCAGGGAAATGCTGGGTCTGTTTGGGAAAGGGGCTATTGCCTGACAGCTGCTGGAGTGACTTGGGATGGCTGAGCAGGAAGACTGGAAGCAGAAAGCAGGGCTGGCTGGGGCAGTGAGATGGGGAATGGGAAGAGCAAAGCAGGGGTGATTGTCAGTGGGATGGGGAGAGGGGATGGGAGGAACTCAGCCCATCTGCCTGGGTGATGGGAGTTTCTAGTGGCAGATGATGGAGCGGAGCTCCCATCATCCATCCAACCGCAAAGGAAGGCTTGGGCAATAGGGAGCAGCTTGTGTGGAGTGGGACAGCATGTGGTGGGAAGGCTGGGGCTGACTGGCCAAGGATGTGCAGCTGAGCCAGCCTGGTACTTTCTGGGCAGGCTACTGGGCCTGGGAATACAGTGGGAGAAGGAACAGTGAATGGCAGGTGAGGAAGACCTGGAAGGGGGCAGTGGCTGAGCCCAGAGCCAGCACTTCCTTACAAGAAGGGAAACCAAAAATGGGAAAGCATGAAGGGGACAAGGGAATGAGGGAGGACAGCCATATCAGCTTGTGTTTCTGGGACTGGAGACTTCTCCAGTACCCAAACAAGGGTCTTCTCCCAAGTCTTCCTCCCATCTCTTACTGTTCCTGTGGTGTTACCCCAAATGCCACCCAATAGCACATGTCACCTCTTTCTAGTCCTGCCCCTTGCTGAGGACAACAGGCAATTGCTGCTCTCTGTTATATCAGAATACACATTTCTCATCACTGAGAAATGTCAGCACCAAGGCTGGCTGTACAACTGCCCTTCAATGTCCTCGTGCATATGAATTATGGTTGAGTCTTTAATTATGTGGCCACAGATTTATTTTCCACAGGACACCTGCACCTGACACCAGGTTAGATGGTGCTCAGGATGAGTCTGGGCTGTGTCACGAAGAAGGCTCTTTGCAGGGACTCAGCATCATCTCTTCTTTTTGTTGTGTTGTTTTGTTTTGGGGTTTTTTTTTCCCAAAAGTGTGAAGAGAAAGGAGTGACTCATTGCTGAGGCGGTTGTGTGCTGGCCTGGATCCTTGCCCCTGCTGCGGATTTCCTACCTGATGCTGAGCGAGTCACTCACAGCAATCTTTTCAGAGGTAGCTATTAGCTATGTTTTATTTATTTTAGCATTTTGCTTTGTTTTTAGCCTTGTGCTATCCTGGGATCCTGATGTCTCATTTGCAGGAGTATTTATTGCTCCCTGCTGCATGTGAAGGGGGACTTGCACCCGACTCTAGAAAATGCTTTAAACTGCAGAGCGCTCTGGCAGAGCGCTCAGATCAGCATCCCCACCTTGCAGGCTGCATTTGACCTTCCCTCCAGGAATGTTGGATCTTCTCTAAAATACTGCTGTCTTGCTTGGTATGAGTATTGTAAAGGCAAATCTATTATTATTTGGAAAGTACTGAGAAACTAGAGTGTATGTTGTGTAAAAGAGACCCTATGAACACCGATCATTGTTTTTGGACTGGGAGCTGCACGTTCTGAATGAGCTGTGAGTCAATGCTTTGAAGAACTCTGTCAGCCCTCTTGGATGTGTCAAGCCACAGGTACCTTCCTCCTCAGGTACCTTTGCTTTTGAATTGCAGGTGGCAACGTGTTTGTTCTCACTTCTCATCTTTTCTTACTTTCACTGGCCCTGGACAAGTAGAACTTCAGCACAGTGTCAAAGTTTTGTCTGCTCTTTCCCTGATTGCTCGCTCTTCCCTAGCACACGCAAGTGTCTCTGTGGCAAAGTGACCTTGGTCTTCAAAGCAGTGTGTCCTTCTCCAGAGAGTGGGTGAAATGGGATTCTGCTCTTTGTTGATCAGGCAGAGCTGCCAAATGCGACCTGGCAGTTCTCTGAGGTCTGCTAGGTCACTGGAGCTCAGCTTTCCCATCAGTTTTACTAGGTGCTATGAATATCATATACCATGACTCTGGAAGGCCACCCAGCCATGACACTGGGAATAAACAGGACAACTCTAGCCTTTCTTTTCCTTTCCTACCCAAATAATGACATGATGGCAAGTGGAGAGGCTGGTTGGGTGCTCAGTGAGGTACAGCCCCCTTGGATACACCAGCCCACAAGATTCACCTCAAGACACATTGCCATGGGTTCCCTCTACAGCATTGCAGTGAGAGCACTGGGGACAGCCCAAGGACCTTCGCATGTGAATAGGACAGCAGCCAAACGTAGCCCATCTTCTGCTTGCCTGCCTTCAGCAGCAGCACTCCCTGTATCATCCAGGGATGCTTTGACCATGTCTGAATCCTATGAAAGGTAGACATGAGGTGTCCCGGGTGCAGGGCCCCTGGTTGCTGAGCTGAGGGGCTTGGACTCCCATGCTCTCACACCCAAAGATCCCTTCCAGGCAAATCAGGCAGACAGGATGAGGTGGGGCCTCTTGGGGCCTCATCCGGGAATGTTGTTTTGAATTCGTGAGCTGTGTCTCACCACTGGGTCTGGGAGCTTAGACAGCCTTCCTGGTGCTGCTGTCTGAACAGAGTCTTAGTGTACCTCAGTTGTTATATTGTGGCACCTAACGCAGTGCTAGTGACACCTAACCCGAGGGGGTGTTCACCTTCGGAGAGGTGCACAGAGGAAAAAAGGTGCTGCAGCTGCCCACCACTTTGATCACTGGAGAGGAATGGAGATGGCCCAGCACAGTTTGCGAGCATGGATTCTGCTTGTCCCTCAAATTTATTCGCTTTCCAACCCAATCCCGGCCTCTCTCTAGTTGGGATGCTGCTGCTTGTGTTAATATAACAACTTCCTTCTTCAGACACTGGGGCAGAAGTCACCTGTTGCACCACTGGAGCACTGACATCTCTGATGGAGACAGGGTCCCCACTGTTCTGGCTGCCACATGCATAGCCAAAATCAGCAGCCCCCGGCCTGGGCTCCCTAATAAAAATTACTCCGTAAGAAGAGGTGTAACTAGGCAATGCTTGGAGAGAGGTGGGTGTTAATAGATCACACGGCTAGCCGGCACTAAAAGCTTGATTACAATTCAATTAAGGGAATGTTTCTAATTAAAGAGTTCTTATTTTAAGCTGTCAATGATTAAAATAAAGGTAGCTGAAGTATCTGTACACACTCCGATTTCATCCCCAAGGGCTGCATCTATGTTCGGGATTTCTTCAAATTCCCTCCCGCTGCCTCAGTCAGCAACAGGGGGAGAGTTGGTACGGCCACCTGCCTGCCAAGCAGTGTCACCCCAAACTCTGCTCGCACAAGGCATGCTGAAAGCTGCTTCTCCTGCATGCTGATTCAGATCTGTCCTTCCCAGCTCTGTATCAGAGCCCACCTCACTCAGTGCCTGTATGAGCCTGCCACTTGCAGCAAAGTCACGAGCAGTGCTGGGCTTCGGCAAATCCCTTCTCCACTGATGTGCACCCACCCAGGGAAGGAGGGCAACCCTCAGCTGGATCCAGCAGTGGCTGCATACTATTACCTGCCTTCTCATCTGCTCACTGTTACATAAGCTGTGAAAAAACAGAGGTTCAATGGAGCATGTGTAAGGAAGTGTCATTACTACGAAAAACTCAATTAAATTTTAAATTCTCCAAGTGGAGGCAAAGTTCTGTAATAAAACAGGCCCAGCAGTGAGAGAGGGAAGCAGCACTGGTTCCCAAAGGCTTGCAAAAATGAGGAGCTATTCCCAGGTCTCAATGGCCCATCAAGTTATTGCGGGCACTGGCTGGCCGTAGGATTCAGAAGGCTGCAGCCCCCTGTCTTGGTGCACCTTGAAGCAATGACCGCTCTCTGCAGCGCACAGTGCCAGCACGGCTGCAGCTTGGGCCTCTTGGTGCCGACAGCTGTGCTTACATTGTGTATTTGGGAGCTGACATCAGGGTCCTGGCTCGGAAGCACTTAAGGGCTGTCCCGTATGGGGCCTCCTGAGCTCTTCCCCATCACACTTCTCTCCAACTGCAGGAAATGGGGTTCTTGACTTTGGGATGGTTGTGCCAGAGCAGCTCCTGGACCCCGGCAAAGCATCCTTCTGCCTCCAAAGCTGGGCAGCATCTGGCTCTTGCTCCACAGGACCCTCTGTCCCTTCCAGCTCACACTACACTGGCCTCCAGCCTTTCCTGCAGTCCTGCTCCCAGAGCTCTCAACAGCACCCTCCATCCTCCTTTGCATATGCAGCCCCAATCTCCCAGAAGCCCCCAAATAGTTCCCCAGTCTGGGCTCTGCTTCTACACCCCCATACAGGTCTGGTACCTCCTGGCTGTGACCCCTGACTCGGGTGGCTTTCGGAGATGCTCTGGGGCTTGCTGTGCCCACCTGGCCCCCAAACACCCCAGGGTCTGGGGGGTAGCCCCAGCTTTGCACCGATCTGTTGGCGGGTGCCTCATGGAACTCTGTCCACATTAGGGTTTACGTGTGTGCTTCGTTATTCGTGTGGATTTGCAGGTGCTTCACCCAAGGGGCCTCCCCACTCCTGAGGGGCGTGGGCTGAGGAGGAGCCCTGACACTGTGGGGTCGGTGGGGCTCTGATGCCTCATGGGCCTTCCTGATGGTCCCCCGCTTGACATCGGCCGCCAGCGCGATGGGACCCAGCACCCTCGTTTGATCATCCCCATACGGGGCCACCCTGCTGTGGGGACTGTGGACTGCCATGGGTGGGCTGCTGCCCCACTCTGAGGAGAAACCTTCGGCGGGGTCGAGTCCCCCCAAACCGAGCCCGTGTGTGCGTGCCCCGCTCGCCGGAGTTGAGGGACGGCGGGTGGGAAGGCGTCGGGAGCGGCGGCGGTTGCGCCTTTAACGGCGGGCGGAGGAGGAGGCGGAGGAGGAGGAGGGCCGGGGCTGCTCTGGGTGACATCAGTGGGTTTGGCTCCGGGGCTCAATGGAAACTGGGTGAGCGCCGAGCTGTGCCGAGCACACGCCGGCTGGAGGGGACGGCGAGCGGGCGGGAGGCGGCAGGCAGCGCCGCGCCGCGCCG
>VZRQ01004164.1:85900-108959 GCA_013397975.1 Machaerirhynchus nigripectus | reverse complement strand
ATCCTGTGGTGGGGGGGGTGGGATGGCTTTTTAAATTTTGCATGTATAAATAATACACAGAGGGGTGATGTAAATTTCACATATAAGAATATATATTTTATGTGAACAATTTTCTTTCTTCTTGTAACAGTAGACCTGAAGATCAGATGATAAGGGCGGAAAGCTGTAGATGGTGGTGGGGGTACGTGTGTGAAGTAGAAGCAAATGGGATAGGTGTTTGAACTCCTGGAGCAGTTGTTGAGGGGGTGGGATGTGTGTGTCCTGCCCTCTTACCAGGAATCCAGGCTGTCGCTCTCTGGCTATCCTCTGCCCAGGTTTTCTGTGCACACTTGTATGTGTGTGTGTTGGGGGGGAGATAAGGCATAATGACAGCTGTGCGAGACCATGATTTTTTTTTACTCCATTATCCTGCTTCCCTCTTCCACCCCCGCGCCCCGGAGCATTTTTTAGATTCCCCTTTGGAGCCTGTTGCTTAATCAGCTACAAGGGCTGCTGCCTCGTTGTGTGAGAAACCCTTCTTAACCTGGCTCCTGCCTGTCCCAGAAGGGTGGGACCGAATTTAGGTTTGGGACTGTGGTGTTGCAGAGCAGTACCTGCTGTGTCCCGGTGCGGAGGAGACCCCACTGGGACCTCTTGCCACGTGCTTGGCTGTGCTCGCCCCAGCTGGGGGTTGGACTCAAGTGGAAGTGTTCGGGGTTCACAGGCCTGGGTAAACACTCCATGAAGGAGGGAGGATCGAGAGCTGTCTTCTTGACAGTGGTGTGACGGGTTCCCGGGGACACAGACCTTTGATCGTTTATTGGAGTAGGAGTGTAAGCAAGTCAGATGTATGTTAATGTGGTTATACAGAACAGCAGGCAGCAGATAAAAATCATTCTGTTTGCTGTGCCCTCACCCAGGTACGCCTGCCTCCTGGTTCGATTCCCAAGGCTCTGCCTACATTCCTTGTAGTAAGAAAGTCAGAAGTAGCCACGGGGTTTTGTAGACTTTAGATGTACAGAAACCCACATGCATAAGCAAATACTAGGTGAGGGGACTCCACCTCTGAGTGTTTTGTGTGTGGTTTCTGGTGACTGGAGCTCTGCTTTCAGGGTTCACAATGTCCCCTGAATGCCTTGATAGGATTATTTCCCTGTACATCTCCGCTGCCCGTCCTTTCTTCTTTCTGTAATCCCATCTCCTGGGGCAGGAGAAGCAGCTCTGGGTTTATAGTATGCCCAGAATCCTGTAGCTGGGATTATTTTTTTGTACTTCTGTCTCACAAGGCCATTCCTTCCTTTTTTTCCTTCAGTGATGCTTCCTCCCCACCAAGCTCCAGCAAGGGAAAGTTCCTTGCACCCACTTGTGAAAACATGAATCATTCCTCACCTTTCCTGTCCCCAACAGGCTCTGTGTCTGCATTTTGTACACTAATAATGTGGCATTGCATAAATTAGGACTGTGGCAAATCCCTCTAAAAGGAGACACATTGACTGTCTCAGGAAGAGACGTGGTTCCTAGAATAAGTTGGTGGCCACAGAAGAGGCAAGGGAAAGGGGGCTGTTAAGAGGGGAACTGCTGGAGCTATGTTTGCAGCAGAAGTTGAGGTTGGCAGAACAGACTCTGTGGCTGTTGGTCCTTCCACCTAGTTGGTTTTCTGTGGAAGGTGAGTACGCTGAGCCTGGGCATGTTGGTGGGGTATATCAGGTCAAAGGGTTAGCTAGTCATCTCTGGTGAAGGGATGAGGAAAGGCCTGAGCTGCTAAAAACAAACAGCTGGCACACCTAGGTAGGCAAGAGAGATGGAGAGGCTCAGGTAGACCAAAGGGGGCGGTGATCCCATCCGCAGAATCATGTGGAGATAAGCAAGTGGTGTTCCTAGTCAGTGGGTGCCTCGCAGGGTTCAGTTCAGCGAGATGTCTCCTGCCTGTCCCCTCTGCTGGCCCCTGCCTAGGAGCAATGGAGTCGCTTTCCTGGCAGTCTGTCTGTCTTGTGCACCCCTTGGGTCCTGTGCTTCACCACCACCAAGGTGTTGCAGTAAGGCTGGGCTAGAGAGAAACTCCTGGTAGGGTTTATTATGCCTGACCCTTCTGGTGTCTGATGAGGCTGCTTCTGTCCTGGTGCCAGGTACTGTAGGGTAGTAAGGAGCAGTACCTCTTACTGTAGTGTGGCGTGATCGTGCCCTGAAACCTTCTTAGAAGGGGTTTCCTGAACCCCTCCCCAGTCTCTGAGCAAAATGGTGGGAAAGAGATCCAATCATGCTTCATTCTAATAATGGGAACGTGGAAAAAACATGCTTGAGAGTGTTCTGTTCCTGCAGTGTTCCTTGCTCATGCTGTCCCTGGAAGTTCAGGAGATAAGGAGAGGTGATAGAAGCCATGTAGAAAGTGAAGTATTTCAAAATTTAAAACTACTCAGCCTCTGGGTGAAGTGGGGAGGACTCCTCTGTAGTCTTACATGATTCACTTCCTGTTTCTGCTCTGACGCTGCTCTTTCTGTGCTTCTTTTCTCAGGACGAGTGAACCATGGAGCTTCGAGTGGGAAACAAATACCGGCTGGGCAGAAAGATTGGCAGTGGTTCATTTGGAGACATTTACCTAGGTGAGTGTGAGAGTCCGTCTCAAGGTTGGGTTTCTCAAAAGCATCATTGTTTTGGGGTTGTTTTTCTTGCCTGTTGGTATTTATGGGCACCATGTAAGGTTGGAAGGGGTGGAGAAGACAAAAAAATTAAGGAATACTGCTAGTTGCTGCTGGCCTTCTCATGGCAAAGAAAGTGGGATGAGCTCAGCTCTGTCTTACCGCATACTGGAGACGCAGTGGTGGTTGATCAGACTGATTTAGATTTGGACTGTTTGGGGCATATTTGTCATACACCCTATTCCAGCGTTCTCACTTCCTTTTCTTGAGCTCGGGTGTGTGTGGGTATAAACTCTGTTCACAGAGTGGGTGGTGGAAAGGGAGGACATAGCTATTCCTTCAAGAATAGAAGGAATACAATTTTGGGAAGACCGGTAGTGGAAGAAGTGGTCCAGGACCTGTAAGAGAGAGGTCTGAGACTAGGAGGTGTAAAACAGGTCAGAGAGCCTGGCCTGGTTGAAGTCCTGGGGCTCAGATCTGTTAGATCTGTAATGGGATTTAGAGTTAATGTCTGGAATGACCTGAGCTGGAAGCTCAGAGCCCATGAGGTGCTGGGTTTCCTGTTACCACAGCAGGTCACCTGGGTAGTTCTTCCAAGCCAGTGTGCTGATGTGTAGATATGTTCCCTGATGCTTTGCCTGCTCATGTTTTTATTGGCTCAAACCATGTGGGGCCAGAGTGGCGAGACTACCCAGCAGCCTGCTCGATCCCTCCACGAGGGCTGCTGGTGTTACCTGTCTCTGGTTCTCACCACTAGCTGTTCAGCTGGGGTCCTGCAGGCTGGCAGAAGGGCTGCCCTCTGCTTTGGTGTCTGCACCCTTTGGGTACTTGCAGATGGTCGTCACGAGCTCCTTGACTGTTAATTTGCTTGATTGAGTTGTATTTTGCTTCCCAGTACATCCACCACTCCTCACTTTTGCTGGTCCTTCAATTTTGCCTCGTCTGCTCATCTGCTGAGCAGCTTGGAGCCAGCACTGCATTTGAGGTGTGGCATTTGCAGTGCCTGGCAGTGGAGGGCTACCCTTGAGTGATCTGTAATGTGATGCCTCTGCATAGGCTGCTTTGGGTCTCCTTGGCTTCCCCCATCACCAACACTATCAGGTTGCAGAATTGGCCTTAACGCACTGTCAGCTGTATTGTAGAAGAGCTCTTCTAGGATCTCCAGCATCTTCCCATCCCTCCCCAAATCCCTTTCGTTGAATACCTCTAGTTCAGATTACTTTCTCCTGTGATTGTAAATCACGGTCTGTTTTCAACCTCTGGTTTTTATCTCCAGTTCCCTCTTGCTTTATTATTCTCTCTTGATTGGTGTTGGCAGCCTCTCTTGATTAAGTGTCCTGTGGGAATCATCAGTAACAGGCTTTGTTGCCACCTTTATCCAGAACATGAACAAAGATGATAAATAATGGATCTGGGATCCCAGTTCTTTACTGCAGCCTGTTCCTGTGTGTTGCTCCTCTGCGGCCCTCCAACCAGTTGGCATCTTGGGTGACAGTGCTTTTACTTCCCAGGTGCTGGTGATTGAGGGGTGATAGCTCGGACACAGCATTTTCCACCTATGCTAGGGCTTGAAGCCTTCCAGACCCTCTCTAGGACAGTATAAACTGTCAGGATCTTGCAAAACATCTGGGGTACACGTGGGGAGAGAAAGGAGGTGCTGAACGGAAAGGCCTGATCCTGTATTCCTCTGTAGCATGTAATAGGTCATCCACCTGTGCAAAGCAGGTATGGAAAATAAGCTCTGGTGAGGGGGTTGTGCCTGCCTTGCCTGTCGCCAAACAGAGGAAGCTCAGTGCCCCGGTGTGGTGAGCACAGAGGGATTCAACCAAGTTACTTGAAGGCAGTATCAAAGCCCTTGTGATGTTCATTGAGGTGCAAGCCAGCATGTTTTGAAGCAGTGATAGCGAGACTTCTTGGAGCCTGGGTGACTCCCCAGCCTGGAGGGATTGGGCATGTAGTCTGTGGTGGTGCGTCTGGAGGATGCTTGTGCTCATGCTGTGCTCTCACAGCCTGCTCTGCAGACAGAAGGACTCATTGACGAGGACTTCTCTCCTGCACCAGGTTCACCTTGCAGTTCTCTCCTTTGATAATGGTGTGGACACAGAGCAGGGCTTGTCTGTCTCTGAGGATTGGCAGGAGCTGAATGGTTTATGCTCATCTTCTCTCTTTCGGGATGTTACTACCTTCACCTGCTCTGTAACCAGTGGGTGCTGCGTGCTGTTCTCTTTGGGATTTGTTTTAGGTTTTTTGTCTGTCAGAAGGAAACTTGGATTTCTACATGTTATACACAAAGGATGGACTGTGTTAATCCTTGGCTGGGGCTTGAAGCACAATGCCTTCTTTCCGTGCCCTACTTTGTGGGATGGATGTGCTAGGTGGCATATTCTCCCCGCATTGGTTTGAGAGGGTGGGAAATGAGATCAGGCTGCCCATGGGCCTTGGCTAGCCCATTTACCTCTAAAAGTGCTCATTCAGAAGAGCAAAACCCAGTTTGCAGAGGAATTGCAGAGACCTTTGGGCCGCTGGAGGGGGAGGTGCTTTGTCAGAGGTGCTGGCCAAGAGGCAGGGCAGGGTTGCTGGACGTGTAGGAATCGTTTGGCCGGGATGCACGCTGGTGGTGGAGAGGAGCTGGGCAGACAAAGCATGCTGGGACCTGAGCTGGCTGGGGACAGTTCCTGGTGGCAGGCTCCTCCCTTGCTGGGAGGGGAGTGCCTTCCCTTTGTTTCCTGGCTTGTTAACTCTCTCTCGCCCTATCTGCCTTCATCCATCTGTTCCCAGCCCTCCATTCTTCCCTCGGCAGGCTGTGGAGAGGGGCGCAGGCGGTGGGGAGCGTGGGGCCTCTGCCTGTTGCCCCCGATGCTCAGGGAGGGTGGTGTTTATTGTATCAGACGTGCAGTCAGGATTCCACTCTGAAAAGATCCTGTTCAGCCGGTGACATCCTCTGTCCCTGGGGCCCCGTTTCAAAGAGCTTGTGATGAATGAGTTGAATTTGTGCAGCCCCCACAGCGGAGCGAGACTGGGGGAGGATGTTAGGAATTTTCCCCGATCCTACATTCAGTCTCTCAAGTGGCTGAAGCTAGCAGACTCTGCTGTATTTGTCTGAAACACGGTGCTTTCCAGTCTGTAAAGAGAGCACAGAACTGTTGCTTTTGTACTTGTAGCTTTAAAAAAGATGGTGGTTGAAGCATGGAACAAAGGATCAGAAAGACTGCTGCCCTTGAATTCCCTCCTCACCAGGGGTGGTCATGATCTGGGTGGATCTCTAGCCAAGAAATGGTACAGGGAGCAACTTGTAGACATGGTGAGGTTTGGAGAAGGAGCAAGCCTAAGGTGTTCAGCCAGTGGCACCCCCTTCAGCAAAGGATTGGTCAGATTGGTCCAGAGAAGGACCACAAAAATGGTTAGAGGGATGGAGCACCTCTCTTAGGAGGAAAGGGTGAAAGAATTGAGATTGTTCAGCCTTGGAGAAGAGAAGGCTTTGGGGTGAGGTAGTTCCAGCCTTCCCTCACCCTGAAAGGAGCCTACAAGAAAGACTGGGAGAGACTTTTTGCAAGGGCACGTTGTGATAGGACAAGGGGAATGAGTTTAAACTGAAAAAGGTTTAGATTAAATATTAAGAAGAAATTCTTTACTCTGAGGGTGGTGAGACACTGGAACAGGTGCCCCAGAGAGGCTGTGGATTCCATCCCTAGAAGTGTTTAAGGCTGGGTTGGATGGGGCTCTGAGCAACCTGGTCTGGTGAAAGGTGTCCCTCATGGCAGGGTGTTGGAACTAGGTGGTCTTTAAGGTCCCTTCCAACCCAAACCATCCTCTGAGTCCCCTTTTGCTCTTCTAGGCCACAGGGTTGTTTCTTCTTTCTCTAACACCTGTGTCTGGGCTGTAGAGAGTGTGGGGCTGAAGGCCATCTGAGCATTTGAGTTGCACACTCGCATTTTGAAGAATCTGAGTCTTCTTGATGCCTACCCCTGCTTTCCCTTTTCCAGCTTTATATGCCCACAGATAACACTCCCTAACCTGCAGACAGCCTAGTAGATGGATGCATCTTCATGTTTCTAAACACCCAGGGCAGTGTGGAGATGAGAACTCATTCATGTTTCCTCTGCTCAAGTTCTGGGAATAGGGTTCATTCGAAATGCTAATGCTGCAAAAAGTCAGAGAGACTCATCATTGCTTGTGTGTCAGGAAATGTGTTAGGAGAGGGAAAAATTCTCCCTGGGGAACAGACAAGGGAGCTGCTTCAGAGGATTTGGAGGAAAGTCTTCACAAAGGCATGGGAAAGACACAAGGGAAGGAAGTGCCCTTTTTTGGATGTCCTGGGTGTTTACATGCGAATGAGGGCCAGTGGTTTAACACTAATTTAAAAAGGGGACGGTTACTAGTCCCTTTTCTTGCTCTTTTCCTCCTTGACTCCTGATGCTTTCAAGAAGGGTCCTGTGGTGGAGTGAAGGGAAGGTACAGACTTGTTTTTCTGGCTACCAGTTTTTAAGTGGAAAATGGCAGCATATTTTCAAAAGTAAGCATTGGACAAATGTCTCTACCTCTCAGGATGGCTTTTTCCCTTTCCCCTCTCCTGGATCCTGCGTTAAAATCTGTATTAAATTAATCTCATTGCTTCTCCTTCCCCTCCCTCAGAGCACCCTAAATAATTCCTCTCCCTTAGTGTTTACAGCCTTCAAATATTTGCAGACTGTTGTCATGTCCCATTCTTCCTCCCCACCCTTCTTAGTTGTATCTCTTGTCTATGTTACATATTTAGCTCTTTTAATCTTTCTTAGTAAATCAATCCCTCTAGGCCCCGATCGTTTTTGTTGCTCTCTTACAAATTCCTAGCAGCTTGTCTGTCTCAACCCGGCACTGCAGCATCTAGATTATGTGTTTTTGCTAGCAGGCAGCTCTTGGCTAACTTTGTGTACAAGCCAGCACTCTTCAGCTGGAGATGGATCTCTTTAGGACCTATGGGGAGAAGCTATCCAGTTGTGTGAACATTTCCTTCTTCTCTTTGGTCCCTGGCTCTGGAGGCAGTGTGTGAAAGAGGATAAATGAAGAGATTTATCTGCAGCTTGTCCTTGTGGACTCTTAAAGTCTTATCACAGGGTTCAGGAGGCACAAATTAGCCAGACCTACCAAAACAAGCTATGGGATATCTGCAAAACATCACCTTTGACTCCAGCTCATGTTTGGCATGCGTGTTCTGGAGTAGTTTACTTTATGGTGGTGTTCGTAAGATGCTTGTGATCAGCTGCTCTCTGATTTGTGTTTAAGTGCAATTTCTAATAGTTCCAGATACGAGGAAGGGCTTGTCAGTGTGTGTGAAGCAGGCATGGCGGGGGAGGAGAGAAGCAAGTCTTGAGTGTCATTCCCGTGACCCGTGTACAGATATTCTTTCTTTCCATTTTAGGATGATGTGAAACATCTGGAATCCTTTCAGCTAGTACAAGAAAAAGAGCAGCCTGTTCCTTCTTTGACAGTGCACTTTGGGACCAGAGTGCTGGCTTTTGCAGCTGGCAGCTCAGTTGTTTTCAGAGAGAAGTGTATGGGGTGGTGGTTTAGTGTCATTGCAAAGTATCTAGCAATACCTTCAACAAAGGTGTCTGGGCAGCTAAATTCAGGACTGGATTCTGCTTATTTCTTCATGCTTCTAATTTGGGATATGGCAAATGTTTCTGTGTTGGCAAAAGATAAAGGTATTATTAAAACCCTCAGGAGAAGGAGAAACTGGGGATTTAGAAATTGTCTGTATTGAGCAGGTCAGCGCTGTGGAGAAAGCAGAGAGAGCTGAGATGTTAGTAATGTCTCCTCCTGAACTAATTGGCTTTTTTGAAATGATGTAGCTGAGGTAACCAGTAATTTTGCTGGGGAAGAGATAGTCTGTATCACTGCCTGAGGGGCTGCTTGGGTTCAGGGGTGAGCTTTATGATCAGAGGAAGCTAGAACTTCCACTCAGTTTAGGTACTGTTGATGTGTACTGGTTGACCTGCCAAAGTCTGGCACTTTTTGAGATAACAAGGCAGTTCACGTGTAGGATTGTTGTTCTAGCCTGACCTCAGGATCAGACCTGGTGTCCTATTCACGTGCCTTTCTCTGGGCTCGTGTTTGCAAATAGCAGTGCAGGGGACTCCGTATGAAGTTGTAGTGGCTGAATTTCATTTCTGTCATAGAGAATAAATTTCAGGGCAGATCTTAAGGTTTTGGCGTCTTTACAGGCCTTGTTTAAAGTGTTTAACTTCAGTGGAAGCTTGTGCAATCTTCATTTCACTCTCATTCCCATGCAGGAGCCAATATTGCGACTGGTGAAGAGGTGGCCATCAAACTGGAATGTGTCAAAACCAAGCATCCCCAGCTCCACATTGAAAGCAAGTTCTACAAGATGATGCAGGGAGGAGGTGAGGTGGGGAGGAAAGGATGGGGCCGGGGGAGTGGTTGGAGAAGGAAACTATTCTGGAGGGCTTTAGAAAATAAATGATTTGGTGTTACACGTGATCTTCTCAGCAGGGGATGCAACATTTATTCTCTCTCTTCCCTGGGCTTAATCTTTTTCTTTCCCCAGTGGGTATCCCCTCCATTAAGTGGTGTGGAGCAGAGGGGGACTACAATGTGATGGTGATGGAACTCTTGGGGCCCAGCCTGGAAGATCTCTTCAACTTCTGTTCCCGCAAATTTAGTCTCAAGACAGTTCTGCTCCTGGCAGACCAGATGGTAAGTTTCCTCTGAAGCATTTGTGCCCACTCTCCTTTTCCATGCCTTTTCCCCCCAACACACTCCTCTCCCATCTCCTCTGCTTGAGAACTGCTGTATCCCAGGCTTTCTTCATTTAGCACTAGTGGCTGCCAGCTTTCTATGTCTTGATGAAGTTGGGGGCCTGGAACCTAGACACTGGTGGCTTTTCCTTATCTCCATCCCTCCTTCCTTTGCCTGCTGCTTGCCTTGTGTTACTGTTGCACACATAAATACTTTTGCCTGCATGATGAATTATTGGCACCTGTCTTAATTCCACTGCTTGTGCCCTGGGTTTAAGACCCTTAGCTCTTCTGGACAGATACGTTCCTTTCCCGGCCTGGCTAAGTTCAAAAGTTGACAGCTGTCAATGCTGAAGCTCAAAGTTTTAGTCCATTTAGACTTGCTTCCCATCCTTCCTTGTGATGTTAATGGAGACCTTCCCAGAGTGAGGACTGGGCTGGTGTGCAGGGTTAAATTCCGTCTCCAGATCCTGAAGCGTCCAGAGGGTGTCTTTTCTTTGGCTGTCATCTCTGATATTCTCTGCAAAGTATCCTTTTCTTGTTCTGACAGGCCAGTGTCTTGGACAGGGTACTATTTTTAACAGATGCAATTAAAATAAGTTTTGTTTCTTGCTTGTCTCACTACTTACATATTTATTTATCTATCCCTCCTCCAGATCAGCCGTATTGAGTACATTCATTCCAAGAACTTCATCCATCGGGATGTAAAGCCAGACAACTTCCTTATGGGCCTTGGCAAAAAGGGCAACCTAGTATACATCATTGATTTTGGTTTGGCCAAGAAGTACCGAGACGCCCGGACCCACCAGCACATCCCTTACCGGGAAAACAAGAATCTGACTGGCACAGCCCGTTATGCCTCTATCAACACCCACCTGGGAATTGGTGAGCCTGCTTGCTGTTGCCCCTTGGTGGGGCTTTCCACGGGAGGTTGTATGTCCCCAGAAGGAGGGGGTTGGGTTCTCTGCCTGACTCCGCTGCTGACCTGCCTTGAGATGCTGGGCAGATAACTCAAATGCTACGCCTGTGTTACTTCTGCTGCTGTGGTGGCACTCTGAGCTCCTGAAGACAGAAATCATCTCCTGCTCTGTGTTTGTGCACTGCTTAGTGCAGGGGGCCCTGTTGAACGTCAGGGCTGTGACCTCCCCGACTCTGTTCCTACCAAATCTGCCTTTGCACAATTTTTGCAGGCTGATTAGATGTGTAAATGAGACATTCACAGGCACTGAGCCTTTAGGAATATGTGCTGTTGAAACCTGTCTTTGTGACTCCTGAGTGCCGTCGTTAGTGATTGTTCTGTAGCTGTCAGAGCTGGAAGATAGAGGCCCGCTGCAATAAGGTGTTACCCACCACTGAGGATGGGGATGTGCTGGAAATGTACAAGAAGCTGGAATGAGGGGAGGCTTCCAGCTGCCTGGACACCCCTGTTTCGTGATTGAGGATGGGCTGTCACCGGCCTTCAAGATACAAATGTGTCTGTGAACTGCACAAGCCCACTGAGGCAGCTTCAGGGAGGTAGGGCTCCACCCTTAACGTGTGTGGTTAGTACTGAAGGGATGAAACCAGGCTGGAAAAGAGTGCTGAGTGTTCAGCCAGGTCTTACGCTGGTAATGACCATCATCTCAGGTTTGGTAAAAACCTTGTGCAAGTTAGTACCCACCGTGCTTAAACCTCCTGAAGTCACCCAAACTCTTGTCCTGGGAGTCAGCCCCTGGTGGCTGTGAGGAACATAGTTGAATACCTCTTGCAGTTTTCTCTTCTGTTCTCTGCCCAAAATCTTTCCAGCATTTGACCTCCTTTCTCTGCTAAATTTTAGCTAAACTTTGTTCACAGTGTGAGGCTTCCTTCCTTACTGTAGGGTCCATTCTGAGCAGGCTGACTTGGTTCTGCTATTGACTGGCAACTCTTAAGGAGCAGAAACACTGAAGCTGTCTTGCCTGTTGGAGCCAGGGAAGTATCTCCTGTGCTTGGAGATTGTTTATATCTCTGGGAGGCCCTTCTTATGAAGTGGATAACCTGGGAATTTTAAAATCAGAGCAAGGCGCTCAAACCTTTTAAACTAACAGCTTTCACAGGATTTCACATCCTCACTCTTCCTGCATTCTCCTCTCTTGCAGATATTTCTCAGGTATCTGAAGTCAATACTTGGCCTGCAGAAAACAAAGTGGTTTCCCACTGTCTTCCTTGCTTAATACTATATAACTTTAAATGGAGAATGCTTTATTTATATCAAAATGGGGAGTGTTGTGTGTTGAGAAGTGGGCTGTAATCTCCTGACCTCTTCCATGTTATAAAAATAGTTCTCGCAGAGCTTTCCGAGTTGGCCTTCTGTATTTTGGCTTGACCTGCATATATATAACTCACTCTCCATTGAATTCTCAGTCAAGATTTCCACAGCCATGGTAACTGCCACAAGGAGACATGCACAAAATAATTCTCACTACTATGTCTGTTGATTCTTTTGTGTGTGCCTGCTCTGCCTGAACTGATCACGAGAGGCTAAATGTCTGGTTGTGGCTTTTGAACGACTTCATTATTCATTCCACCCCAACTTAGCCCTTTACTACTGGCGTTTGGCTTGTGTGTCAGGATGAACAAACAGTGTCTAAACAGTAATCCAAGGGCAAATTGCATATGCCATCAGTCTGAGTGCAGCCGCCGCTCTCTCCGTGCCCTTTGCTTCGGGAAAGTCTGGGTGCGAGTTACTCTGCGCAACAGGTCTCGGGTGTATTATCTCCACGTTGCAGATAGTTGCCTTGAACGGCATAAAGGTTACACGGCTTGCCTGGAGGAAAGGGGGTGGGGGTGTTTGGGTTTCAGCTGGAGTTCCTGTTTCTCAAGACCTTGCCACAGGGTATATGACAGAGATATTTGTGAGTTAGCAGCATTGCCATGGGAACCATCACTCTGAATTTTTTGACTTCTCAGAGACTAAATTCTCTGTCTTAATGTTACGTTAATGTGGTCTAGGGAGAGGGGAGGAACCAGGTGCCAGGGTATTTGTGTGACAGGAATAGCAAAAGAATAAATGCCTTTATTTGAATTTGCAAGCTAAGGGTAGGGCATTCCAATGTCTGGGGGAAACACATTCTTTTCCCAGTGACTGGGGAAAAAAGTAGGAGGCGAGATTGGGGAGGGTTTCCACAGCTGGAGACTTGCCGTTGGGGGAGTCACTGGACTGTGCAGGCTTTGGTTCACGCATTCCAGTCAATTTTCACATGCTCTAGGGATGAGAGTCCCCTGCACCCACTGTAGCCTGTAACGTCTGAAATAGATGCCCGGGGTGCCCAGGAGACAGTCTTGGAAGAAGCCTGATGGGCTCTGTCTGGGTAACAGGAGGCTGGGTGTGGGAGGGCAGTGCCTTCCCAAATGAATGTCCTAGATGGCATCAGTGTAGGCTGTGCAGATTGTAAATCCTCCTGCTCATCCTGCCCTCTGTCACCCGTTCCAGATTCTTGGGTGTTTTTAAAGGCTGTTGCCATGCACTGGGGAGAGAAAGGGGAACTCTAGTCCAGCATATGTAAGATCAGATCCGAGTATGTAATCAGGAAAACATTGCTGCCTGCTTGCAGCTGGGCTGGCTCCAGGGAAGACAGCTGATTTCTAGGGAGTTCTGCATGGGAGCGGCATCGCTTGGGTGGGATCAGACTGGAGGAAAACACTCTTTGGACAGGGGGACCAGGAAACAGTTCAGGCTGCAAAGAAACACGTTTTGTCATGAACTTTGTGTCCAAGACAACCAGTCCTCACTCTTCGGTCTTTGCCCAAACATGTTTTTTCCTGTCCTGCCACTCACCCCTGACTTGGCTTCTGAGGACCCTGCTTTGGGAAGGGAGTGAAGGTGTAGGCTGGCTGGGAACCTTGCTGGGGGTGGGAGGGAACTGGCAGGAGGTTGCTTGCAGAGTGGGTTGGGTTTGAGAGGTCATGCTGGGTTGTGTGGGAAGGCAACCTTGTGTTTTCTACTGGAAGGGATTTTGGGAAGGAGGGAGGAAAGGATGAGTGTCTTATGAAAAAGACGTTTTTCATAAAATCAGCTTTCAAAAAACATCCCCATTGTAGGAGAGCTGAGACAAAATGGAGAGAGGAAGTGTGGTGTGGTATCACAGGTCATGACTATAATCGTGCTTCTGGACTGACTTGCTCAGTGCATGCATTCACGTCACTTGTATTTCTCTTTCTCTTCTCAAACTCCAAGGTGAGATTTTTTTTTTCCCTTGCAGTCCAGGGACGCTGTGAGAATTAGTCACTGATTGTCATGTTTCTAAAAGTGGAAAGTTGTAACACTAAATAATGTTTCTTTGGTGTGTAAAGTTTTATTTCTAACTCTTCGCTGTTTAATGTTATCTAGTATCCTGAGGATCTTGGTATATGAAGCCCTGCAAAAAAAAATATTAAATATTGGGAGATGTGTAATAGTAACTGAAGATGAAACAAAGAAACGGGATGTAGGAACTGTTGTCCTTTACCCTCCTCCAAGGTTTAATTCAGTATCTTGTAGGTAGGGTTACAGATGACAGACTGTAAAATGTTTTGAGGTAGCTGCACAACTGTGACCCATCGTGTTGGTACTTCAGGCCCATCACAGGTTTGAATCTCGCTGAAGTTGTTTAAGTGGGCTGCAGTGACCACATGTACGTGAGGTGCTGAACATCGGGAACGCAGCGCAGTCAAACACTGGGCATTTTAATAATTAGGTGTTGTGCTTCCAGTTGTTTTTCCTTGATCATACTGCTGTGTTAAGACACAGTTAAGGTGTGTTTGCATGCACGTAATGGATACTAGTTAGCTTCCCAGTTTGGTTTTTAACCCCTCTCATTGCCTTCAGTAAGGGCTCGTAGCATCCGCCACTGACTTCAGGCTCCCTAATCTCAAGTCTCTAATTCTGTCCTTCCCTGAAGTGCTAGGACTGTGCCCAGGTATATGTTCACAGAATGTATCCCATTCTGGATGGGATTGGTGGCTGTGCTCAAAAGTGCTGTGCTTCACACAAGTGGAGGTGTGTTATTCACCCTGCCCTAAGCAGTCTGGAGTTCAAGCAGGATTTTGGAGGCGAGATCCTGATTTATTCCTGAAAGGCTGATTTGCTTGTTCAGTAGGTTTCTCTGGTTCCTGCCCTGCCTTTCCCTATTCCTCTGAGGGGAACCACCACGCTCTAGACAAGAAGCCACAGTTAGAGGTGTTAAAGCTGCAGCATGGATAAGTCAAGGGCTGGCAAGGCTGCAGGACTGAGGTTATCCTTGTCTCCTGTGCTTTCAAGCCCTGGGTGTGTGTTCTGACTCCATTTCCACATGCCTGCTGTCTAAGGATGTAGGTCATTAGCCAATATTGTTTAGTTTTGTTTATTTGATATGCATGGTGAGTAATCGCGGCCCTCTGAGAGTACACGTATCCCAACCTTAGGCCAAATGCAAAACTGGGTTTTCTCTGCTCCCGTCACAGCATCTAAGTATCTCCCAGACAGCCATGTAATTATCTTCGGCAGTAGCCTGATAAGATTAGGAAGTATTAGCCCCTCTAAAGTGGGCAACTTGAGACAGTAAGTTAGTGAGGTCAAAAAATGTTGTTATTTCTGTATGCTCAAAGTAAGACTCTTTGGGAATCTGCTGGGCTGCTTTCTCCTCTACCATCTTAGAATGTGGCATTTTTGTGGTGTTTCATGTGCTTTGACCCAGATGATCTCTCCTATCAGTTATGGAGTGATGAGACCCTCCTTTTCTTCTGCAACCACAGTACTTTTTTTTCCTCCCCCTCAACAGTTTTAACTTGCCAAGCCCTCAGCTCTCAAAACAACTGGGAGGTTATGAGAGGGAGACACGAGGAAGAAAGAGCCTTGTGACCCACAGCTTGTGTTGTTACATGGGGACTTGTGTATCTGTGACCTGCTACAGCTACTCTTTTGTCAGGATTCAGCTCAGCTAACAGAAAAAGGGATAGCTGTAGTGATCTGCTGGCCTTTGAATGGGGCAGGTGGTAGCATGTATCTGATACTGATGGCCCACAGACTAGTGCATAAGCTGCAGCATCTTCCAGGATGTGGCACTGAATCTAGCAAAATGTGCTGCAGTAAATTAATCTAACAGATGAAGCTCTTTACTCTTTCCTCTATCCCTGTGCTCTCCCTTTAGCCATATTTTGCCTGCCTGTTAGCTATGTCAGTTGTTGTTCTTCTCGAGATGTAAAGTACTTTCTCCAAAGTGTTTATTTTATTTGGGAGGGAAACAAGAACAAGATAATCTTGGCAAGATTTACAGATGAATTTGCAAGCATGTTGGAGGAGTTGGGAGGAGTTAACCAGACAACATTTGCAGTTGTTGAGATTCTGCATCAAATCCTTCTTGAGCTATCTTGAAACTTAAAATGGCTTGGCTATTCCAAAGAACAAGGTCAGTGTGAAATGCTGGGGTTTTTTTGTGAGCCAATTTCTTTTGTTTCATAAGTAAGCATCTAAAGATGGGTCCTTGCAATGACCTCTGAAGGGCAAACCTTGCTGAGTAGAGTTGGTAGTGATGCCAGTTACACAGTCATTCCCCATTTGGAGGGGAATTTTTTCTTCAAAGTATGCCCCTTTCCTCCACAGCTTGAAAAATGTCACCAAGCCGGAAAGACGTCTTTGCACATTACATATTAGGCTTCTCTAAACTATCAACAAAGTTGTTTACTACAAGAAGGGGTCCCTGGTTCCTTGTTTCTGCCCTGCTTAAAGACTATCAGCAGTTTAATTAGAAGATGTGTTTGAAAGGGCTGTGTTGGACTTACCTCTGTTAGCTTTGTCTCTCTGTGACTACCTCTGTCATGACTAATCCCTGGGTTGAAGAATCATTCTGGGTGGAGAACTGTAGGTGCCCTTCCTCTGGGACTGGGAAGAGCAAAGTAGGCAGGGTTGCTGCAGCAGCTCTTGAGATGTGAAATTCTTGTGTGAATTAAGGCTTGTCCAAGTGAGGAGGTAGTCAGAGTCATTAGTTATGAAGTGGGTTGGGCTGTATGGGGAGAGGAGCACCTTGACTCTTCTAGTATGACCATCATCACAGGAATTTGCTCTGGAATGTCTTCTACAAGTTTGTCTATCTGGAGAAATCTACCAGAGAAGAGAGAGGGGTGGTTGTTCGGTTCTGTGTTCACCTCCAAAGCTATGTGATTGCCAAAGCAGTTTTGGTTGCTGCTCACTCCTTGCCCCTTTGTAACTTCTCACAGAGCAAAGTCGCCGTGATGACCTGGAGAGCCTGGGTTATGTGCTCATGTATTTCAACCTGGGCTCGCTGCCCTGGCAGGGCCTCAAGGCTGCCACCAAGCGCCAAAAGTACGAGAGGATCAGCGAGAAAAAGATGTCAACGCCCATCGAGGTGCTCTGCAAAGGGTACCCTTGTAAGTGCTCTCATCTTGATGGCTGTCTTGTCTGCTGCTTGGCTTGTACACCTGCTGAAACCCCCTGGAAACTTGAATCCTAAAGGGCAGTGCCCAGTACCACAGACCAGGATGTGCTGCTGACACCGGTGATGAGAAGGATAACAGAGCGGTCGTGGCACAGTTCGGGTTCAGAAATGGGAAATGTGTTTTTGTGGGCAGTCAAAATGTACATTAGTAAGGACATGACAGTGCTGAGAGGGGGGAGCTTTAGGACCTTGTGAGCAGTTTGGAAGGGGGGTGGCCACTGAGCTGAGAAGGTATGCTGATGATGCTGAATTTTTACTGGTTAATGAGGAGTCCCAGAAATAGCCAGGCAATAAAGTGGAAAATGCAGTTCTTTGTAGGTAAACACAGAGTATGTATGTGAAAACAGAGAGAAGTCGTGGTCCCCATGTCATATGCACAATAGTAGGCTCTGGCTGACCGGTGCCACTCACCAATGAGGTGTTGCAATTACAATAGAGGGTTCTGTGAAAACATCAACTTTGTGCTTGGTGGCTGCTGAGGAAAGGAAGCATTAGGAATTATTAGGAAAGCGGCCCAGTGTGCGTAAACCCATGGCCCACTTGCACCTTGCATGCACTTTGTAGCTCTGGTCCATCCCACTGTTTCACAAAGGATGTGGTATAACTGAGAAAAGGCTCAGGAAGGGGTTGAAAGGGTGACCAGGGGTGAGTTGATTTCTGCACAAGCAACGAGTTTGCTGGAACACGAAAAAGAGGTGGGTAGAGAGATGATAGAAGTCTATGTCTACAGAAGTTTGGATGGGAGCCTATTATTTAGTGGTCCCAGTTTTTGTATTGGAAGGGAAACAAAGCTGGTTTCTGCCAGCTTCAAAACAGAAGGATGTGATTCTCCACACAGCCAGTGGTAGACCTGTGGAACTCCTCCCCAAAAGATGTTGTGGATACTTAAAGCTTACAAGAGTTCAAGGAGATGGGACAGGTACATGGAAGAGAGATCCTGTAAGGATTACTAAATTGTTAGAAACTACATCCAGATCAGGAAGCTCCTGGAGCTGAAATTAGGTGCTAGGCTAATACTGGTGGAAGTGTCAGACATGCCTGCCCCACTCTTTCTCCTCTTGTCTACTTCTGGCCACTGCTTACGACAGGCTACTGAGCTAGGAGGACTTCTGTTCTGAGTAAAAACTTCCCAAAGCTCATCTCCAGCTCTTCTTTAGGCCTGCATTCCTACTGTCCTTCAGCAGGCACTGAGACTTGCTAGGTCTTGCTTGGAGAAGCTGACAGAAAGAGGTGCATAACATTTTCTCTGGTAAAAAGAGAGATGGGGTCCTTTTGGTGGCCAAAGCGCTGCAACCAGCAGGCTCAGTTTGTGTTACACAGCTCTGTGTTTGTGCTGTCCTGGTCCAGCAAGCCACTGTTGAAAGGCTGCGGCGGCTCCATGGTGGGACCAGGGAGGTTGGATGGCCAACAACAGCCATCAGCTATTCTCTGCTCTCTCCAGCTGAGTTCTCGACATACCTCAACTTCTGCCGTTCACTGAGGTTTGATGATAAACCTGACTACTCGTACCTGCGGCAACTCTTCCGCAACCTCTTCCACCGCCAAGGCTTCTCCTACGACTACGTCTTTGACTGGAACATGCTTAAATTTGTGAGTGTGTTTGGCAAAAGGGCTGGACCAGGTTTGGTTTGTATCATGGAGATGGGGGAGGAAAGTTTGCTGTTTGTGCTTAGGCCTGGTGAACAGCTTGAGCAAAGGGACCAGGTAAAGTGAAAAAGAGGCAGAGTTGTTTGGTGTATAACTAACTGGGGGTATAGCTACTGTTGTATTAGTGTCGGATGGAGCATGTGTGTTAGTAGATCTATAGCTAGAGGTAGGTAGAGATAATTTTTCAGGAGAGAACTATATTTGGAGCTGGGACACAGACATGGATTGCAATAATAGCTGTAGTTCCATATGCTTTCTTTGTTTCTTTATGGAATTGGAATGATATCCTTTCTTGGTGCAGTGGAAGATGGTGGGGAGAGTTTTGGGGATGGAGCTCCACTTCCTTGGCGTGATGGAGCACCGTGTATTTTCTGTCTGGGGCTGCTGCTGCCTCTCCTGCCTGACAGCCGTGTGTGGTGTGGGGGTTTCTCTCCTCAGGGAGCAGCCCGGAACCCTGAGGATATGGATCGGGAGCGGCGAGAGCACGAGCGAGAGGAGAGGATGGGGCAACTCCGAGGGTCAGCCACACGAGCGCTGCCCCCTGGCCCGCCTGCCGGAGCCACTGCCAACCGTCTTCGCAATGTCACCGAGCCCATGGCCTCCACCCCCACCTCCCGAATCCAGCAGTCCGGTGAGGCGGGTGGGAGAGCGGGGGGAGGATGCCACCCCTGTTGCTGGCTGGAAACCAAAACCATTGATTGATATTCTTGTCTCAACATTTCTCTGCCCCAACAGGCAACACGTCCCCCAGAGCAATCTCAAGAGTGGACAGGGAGCGGAAGGTCAGCATGAGGTTACACCGAGGAGCTCCTGCCAACGTCTCCTCATCTGACCTCACAGGACGGCAAGAAGTGTCACGGATTTCAGCATCACAGGTGAGTTCCTGCTGCGATGTTCCTGGCCTTGGCCTGCATGTCCCAGAAGGTCTGCAGGCCCCAGAGCAGTTTTTGCCTGATCTGCTAGAGATGACATCGGCTGGACACTTCTGGTGTGGTGAGGGCAGAGGTACCAAGTTACACCCTTGCTCTTCAGTTATATATTTTCTGGAGGCCATGCTCAGTACTGCCATTTTAGGTCTCTGCTTTGCTTGGAGTAAGCCAAGCCTTCATCTGGTTGTCCTCCAGACCTGTACAGTGGTTTGGAGAAGTGAAGCAGTAGACTCTTGAGAGGGAGGGTGTCCTGAGAGAAACGTGCAGCCTCTCTGTTTTGGTGTATTTTTTGCTTTTTTCTTCCTCTCCAGTCCTTAGCAACTCTTCCTTTTCTTTTGTAGACAAGTGTGCCATTTGATCACCTTGGGAAGTGAGGAGCAATTGCCACTGGACCAGTGTTTGCTTAGGTGAGCCTGTACTCATGCCTGGGAACCCCTGAGGAGGGAAAAAAAGCCTTAGGTTAAGACTATATGTTGTTGTGGGGGATTGGTATATTTCCTTTCCTTTTACCTTACTTTGAGATGTTTTTTGGCTTCAGAGGGAAGAGTAAAGTTGGCTGTCTAAACCTCGAGGGGACAGATTGTCTTAGGTGTAAAGGTAGCTTCCATTTCTCTGGGAGGATAGGAAGAGTGGAGAAGGTGCTGGGCTGGGGAGCCATTTCATTAGTTCCTTATGAATGCTTTTCTGGCAGTGTGACAGTGTTGGGGAGGAGAGTGCTGAGCAGGTAATCAAGTGTGCAAGACTTTGTACAGCTACTGAGTGCTTCTTGTACAGGAAACGGCAGTAGCAGGGCAAGGTAACTCTGAGGGGAGGCAGAAATGTAGAAGAAAGGGTTGATTTGATTTGTTACACTCCAGCTGGCATTGGAAGTGCTGGGAAGAGCCTTTACTCCTAACATCTCTTGCCTTTTTCTCTCTTTTGAATTCTCTTTCTAGTGTCTTCACTGTATTTTTCTTTTAAAAAACAAAAAACCCAAAAAACAAACAAAAACCTAAAAAAAAAAAATAAAAGACAAAAAAAAAACCCAAACAAAAGAACCCAACAGAATTTCTTTTTGCCAACGATGAGGAGTCGAGCTGTGCCCCCGCGCTGGTGTGAGCCATTTCCAGAGGGCCACCTGTCCCCGGCGTGAGCGCCTCCGAGGAGCTGTCGACGTGGGAGCCGTGCGGGAACACCTCCGCTGCCCCCAGCCCCTACCGCTGCCCCCACTGGCTACCCTCAGTTCCCTCTCCTGGCTCTCTGCTCCTGGTTTTGATTCTTCTCTTTTTTTCTTCTTCTTCTTCGGTATCTATCTCCTGCGTTATGGGTTGGTTTTTTTTTAAATACTACTTTCAAATCATACGGTTTCTAGCCATAAATTTTTAACTTTGCTCTCCTTTTTTTTCTGAGGGCAGGGGTTGGTGGTGGGTGAGTGAGGTTTTTGTTTGGTCTTTTTTTTTTTCTATTCTTTTCAGGAGCCTCATGGGCCAGGAGGGTATCAGATTCCAGCCACACTTGATGGTAGAAGTCTGATTTTTACTATTATAACAGAATTTATTTTCTCAAGCATTAAACAAATTTTAAGCTGTGAGGGGACTTGTGGCAACAGCCTAATCATTGACTTGGGCTTCCTTTCCTTGGGTGGCTTCTCTACGGTTTCTTTTTTGGCTGTTGGGAGAAGTGCCAGCCTTCCCTGATCCAAGCGGTCCTCACACGCCAAGGGATCTCTTTGGAGAGGCACCTGGTCCCATGGAGGATGGGATTGTTGGGGCTGACATACAGGGAGAAATACACTTCTCATCCCTGCAGCGGGGTCTTTTTTTCGTCTGGCTGTGCGTGTTTTTCTATTTTTATTTTTTAATTAAAACTTGTTTTAATTCCTGCGGAGAGAGTGTGGGACTTGAGGAGAAGAGAGGGGCGCACAGAAACTGGAGTTTGGAGTTCTTTCAGAGCGATGGCTCTTGCTCTCTCCTTTCCTCATGCACCCCCAAGTAAGATCCACCAATACATGCACAATCCCTTCCTGCCCTCTCCCACCCGTCTTCCCCCCCTTCCCCCCCCCACTTTAGTTGTTTTTAAATATAATTTAGGAATACTCAAGCTGCTTTGTGGCACTTGGGGCTTTGAAACANGGGGTTAGTCTTTGTTTTGTTTGTTTTTACCCTTTCTATTTAACACTTTATTTTTCCTCCCTATTTTTTTCCTAATTTATTTACCCCTCTTACTGTCTCTCTCTTTTTTTTAATTAAAGAGCAAAACTTTTTATTACTTTGTAATTTAAAAAAACAAAAAAAAACCTGAAGAACTTTGGGGGGGATTTTGTACTTTTTTCCTGTGTAAATATTGGACTTTTTTGAGCTTTATCGTGGTTGTTAATTTGAAGTAATAAAGTAGAAAATGATAAAGTGATGCCAGCATCTGTCATTTCTTCCTTTAATGGCCCTGGCATCTTTGCTGGGAGTCACATCTTACACAGGAAGCACGGTCTTGCGGCTGAACCTGTTTCTGAATTCCAGGAACAAGTTTGATCAGAATTACTGGCAAAAAAGGCACAGGGCTGAGGCGCCTAAAAATAAACCTGAGCTGATCTCTGCAGCTGCAGCCTTGGAACAGGCAAGAGTTATGTGAAATCTGATTCAGGATCTCTTGGTTCCTGGATCTGAGCCTCTGGCGTCCCATGCGTCTGGCCTTGAGGAGGAGAGGGATGGGCCTTTCCACGCCCTTGCCTTTGGCTGTGCGCTCACTTCGACAGAGGTGGACCCTGGATTTTGTGTTTCCTTGCTCTCTTCAAACCTGAGTCCTGAAGGAGAGGGGCGCAGAGCACCTGACAACAGCGCAGTGCCTGATGCAAACAGACTGAACGCCCTGTGAAGTGGCACCTGCTGCTTTGGTGTCTGTGGTGGTGTGCTTTGTTTGGGATTCTCCTCCTTTGGTTGTCTGACCTGGCTGGCAGTAAAATACTAAATTTTAATACTGATTTATTTCTAAATTGGCTGCTCCTATAGTTACGCATCCCTGCATTATCCTGATGAGAGGCCTGTTTCTTCCAGGCTCTGTAAAACCCTTGAAACTTATTTTCAGAAACACCTGCTAGGAATAAATGATGGATCTTGGTGACTTTGCAAATTCTTTCCAAGCCTGTTCGCTGCCAGCCGAGCAGGAAGAGCTGTGCCTTTGTTTCCCTGGTGCATGGGTCTTCCAGCTCCAGGGATGAGAGAATGGGAGGGAAGAGAAGAGGAAGGTAGTTCCAGGGAGTATGGGATATTCTGTGGTTGCCTCTATCCTGCATTGGTCCTGCATCCATTTTGAGTGTCAATTTGCTGGATCAGAATGAAAGTGGACTTCTTCCATTTAAAATCCTGTTTTCTGTGAGAAAGGGACACCGTTCCTGCGTGTAAGACAACACTGCGATCCCTGCAGCATGGTGGAGGCAGCAGAGCTGTGATCTGGCAGGGTCCAGGAGCAATGAGTGTGTTTGGGGTAGGAGTTCTGGCCTGGCACAGAGGGGAGGAATGCTCTGCCATTTTAGAACATGTGGGGTAGCAGCTCCAGGGGTGCATCTGTGTTTCAAGAGGGCAAGCGGACTTCTAAAGCAGCAGGAGGACAAAAACATCAACCCTATCTCGGGTAGGATGTCACCTCCTCTTGCTAACACAGTCGTACTAAACATTCTAGGGCGTGGTGCGTCTGGTTTCTTTGTTTCCCTTTTTTTTTTTTTTTTT
>VZRQ01004164.1:51249-85178 GCA_013397975.1 Machaerirhynchus nigripectus | reverse complement strand
CCCACAGCCTCGCCCCCACCCCCGGTGCAGCCCACCCAATTCCTTCTTCTCCCTCCCACTTCGCAACCTGTCCTTGCTGCAGCTGTCCCGCTCTCCCTATGCACACACACGCGCCAGCACAGCCCCCGCGTTCCCCGGTGCTGTCACGCTCCTTGGTGGCATTGGGTGGGTGTCACTGTCTGCACGGGTGTGTCTGGCCCTGGGTGGGCTGGGAGCTGAATAGACTGCAGTAACGTGGTGGGCACCAGCTTTGTGTTTGCTGGGCTTCCTGTGGTTCAGACAAGGTGGACTGAAAGACACCTCGTGCGTGTGCTGGTGTGGTAGGTGCGTGAGGAGGCTGTTACCGTGCCCGTGTTATCTTGCTTTGTAGGTGAGTTGTGGTGGGTCTTATTTAGATGCTCATGGTATCTCGGAATCTCAGTTGCTCTGTGAGGGCTTAATTCAGCCTTGGTAGCTGCAGCGTGTAGTGGAAGCAAGGCTTTGAAAGAATGTGTGCGTGACTGAGTTCTGATGAATTGTGGAAAGGGACTAGAGTGATTTCAGGGACAGCTCTATGAAAGCTGCCTGGAATGCTCTGAAGCTGTCAAGAGTGGGCGGAGGAGGAGGAGTGGGAAATCTAGAGGAAATAGTGTAGATGATTCCTGCTTACAGAAAGTTTGAAATTGTTCTTGTCACATAAGGAGCTTGAACAGGAGTAATTATTGAAGACATAAAGACAGGTTTCCCCAGAGAGAAGACTGTTTACCTCTGTTAAAGATAAAAATAGAAGACACTGATCAATAATAGAGCAAAGGCTAATAGGATGAATAGAAATGGCTTTCCTATCCTGCAACAAAAAGAAAACAATCGATGAAAATGTAATAGAGCATACATCCCGCTAACAAAGATTTGGCTCTTTTAATACAGCAGTTAACTGTGCCTTAGAACTTGTATTGCTGGATGTTACCCTTTGGTCTAAGAGCTTAGCAGCTTCCCTAAAAGGGAACACAGATTTCTCTAGAAATGTTCATGTTATTCAGGTTTCTAATACTAAAGGTTTGTATTTGTGTGATACTGTTGGGAAAAAAATAAACTCTCATGCTTTTAGGATGTTGGCTAAGTACTAAACAATAAGGTTTTAGGGAGAGCTTTTCTTATGGTGAAGGTATCCCAGAAAGGCCTACTTCTGGCTTTTTTTTTTCACCATTGTCCCCAAGAAAATTGACTTCAAAGCTGCTCTGGTCTAGGGGAGCAGGTTTTTAGGTCTTTAATACCATCATTATTATGGTTGTGCTGTAAACCCTAGGTGGCATGAAAGCAGCAGGTGGGTGCCTCTGCATCTGGAGCAGGAGTGGTTTGGTCTTGCTGTAAAATGATTGGGAAACTTTACTACTGAAGCCAGCATTTCTGACCAGCTCGGTGGCGTGGGCAGATGTGTTTCTTTGTATTCTGCTCAGGTCTCTACACTCAGTTCAGAGTGCTGAACCAGTTGTGTTTTGGAGATATGGGGCAAAGGGGTGAACACCTCCCAACCACTGGGCATCTTTTAGACTTTAGTTTGTCTGTCTCCTTGGGACACGTGGCAGTCAAAAGGGGAAGGTTCTTAGATAAACTGGTCAGAAAATGAGTTCAGTGTGACTGGCTGGTTTGGCGTAACAAAAGCGTTCTGAGCCGTCTGGTCTCTAACCGTTTGACTGAATCCAGCTAGAAATCTGCCTTATTCCCTGTCAGCTTCTTTGCCTGTTTGCTGGTAGCAGGCTGGGAGGTGAGCTTTCGCAATTGTGGGATTAGGGTTCTTTTCTTCTCATGGATAAAGGAAGGGTGGGTGGGGTTTTTTTCTAGCACAAAACTTCTAAAACATCTCCCCCCTCAAAAAAGGTAGTCCCTTTTCCTACCCAGTTCTACTGCTGAATTCATCTAATAATCATGTTTTGATGTGAGATGACAACCTTTTAATTTCCACGTGAGGAACTTACCCCTCCTTCCTTCTCCCTTCCTGTTGTGGTTTCGTTTTTAATTGGCTTATGTTTGCATTGAGGGAGATAAACTGTTCCTGCTCCTTCTAGCAGAAGTGCCTGTTTCGTTTTCCAGCAGCTGAAAGGATATCTCTGAGCTCTTGCAGCAACGTCTGGTGCAAACAGTGAATTCCTCAGGAGATGTTTGTTATTTGGTTCTAGCTGCTTTAAGAGCACGGTGTTGTATTGCATGAAGGTTGAAGTAAAACACGAAGTTTCAAGTCAGCCTTGTTGATTCTGAAGAGCCGCTGCTATGACTTGTTTTCTCAGTCTTTCCAGCCTGAAATTGTGGAAACCAGGGAAAGCAGCAGTGAATGTACAGGTTGGTCTGTCTACAATATGAAGAGGATAGCACAGCCTCAGAGAGATACTGCATTTAACCTTTGTACAGTTGAGCTTTTCTAGTACACGCCTGCTGCTGGCTGCCCGTGTAGCAAAGCAGCTGTGTGTTATTAAACGGCCCTGGCTCGGGGCAGAAGCTCTTCTCTGCTTTACAGTTAGTGATTGATTGTGCTTGCCGAGGCCCTGGAAATTTGAGGTGCTGTAGAGAATAGCGCTGGGTTGGAGTTTTGTGTGCTGACTTGCCCAGCTGTTCGCTTGGAGCGCTGTGGCTGTTGTGTGCTGTTCTCACTTCTTCCCAGACTCATTGGGGTTTGCTTTCTTGTGGTGGAAGAGCGGTTTCCCATCAGGACCTCACACCCTACCAGAACACTTGGGACCCTGAAAGCAGTTGGATATTGTGATAAGAAGGGTTGAAACACTTAGCTAAAACAACTGTAAAATATTATAGTGCTTGAACTGAAAACACCCTTATTAGGGGTTTGGGGGTGTTTATTTTCTTTTTTTTCATTTTTTTTCCTCCCCCATTTTTGTCTATTTTTCTTTTTTGTTTTTTTGGGTTCTTTTTCCTTTTATGGACTACTTCTGGGGACAACGACTGGACTTGTTTTCAGAGCAGCAATTCCCCAGGAAGGTTTTGGAAGTGAAATTCTGCCAGCTAAAGCAGTGAGTTGCAGCCACCCTCCAGGATCCTCATCTTAGAGTCTCCCTCTTCTAAGAAGAGGCAGGGGCTGGAGTACTCGGTCAAAGCCAGGTTCTCTCTCTTTAAAAATCAGGTCAGCGTCCATTGGGTTTTTGTTTCTGATGGTGTAAGTAACATGTCTGGGAAGGCAACAGAGCAAGCTGTGTCCAGGGAAAACGCAGTGTATAGGCAAGCTGCTCAGGAACTGTGCTGTATCTGGGTTTGACTAGGTCTTTATAGCCCCTGAGGGACATAATTCCCAGGAAACCTGAAAAGGGAAATAACTGATGTTCTACTTGCAGTATTAACCCATACAGTACCTGGATATTTGTCTCCCCACCCTCAAGTCTGTCTCCGTATTGAAAGGACGGGAATGTTGCTATTATTATCTTACAGTCACAGTGCCTGGGAATCTGATGATACTGAAAGGATCAGCTATTTGAGGATGTTGTATAACGAAGAGTGACCAAGAGCATAGAGTTGGTGTCACGGCCTCACATTTTTTGTGCCTAGCCCCAAAGCATCCATCTCTTCTTGGGTATTTTGTACATGTGGCCCCCGATCAGTTTGCTAGTAAAAAATGGTCCCTCTGATTCAGCAAAGAAAATGACTGCAACATGTTACGTAGTGCAGCAGTGAAGCTTCAAGAAGGAGATAATACCTTAAAAGCTGACCTTGCCGACCCAGTGTTCCCTCCTCAGGCTGCAGAACATGACATGGATGCTATTGGAGGCTGCTGAGGTGATTGCTTGGGAGCCTGCAGCTGCCTGGTTGTCTCCAACACAGATACAGCCTAGGCAGCAGTATTGTAGCTGTGCCTCTGTCCAGGCTGCAATGAACACGGACAAGTCAGTCACCTCAGGAGGCAGGTTAGAAGTGAGTGAGTTTATGTTCATGGCTTGCCACATCCTGTCTTGTCCTTGCCAGTTTTGCTAGGAAAGACTGGTTAGTGGTGGGTGAAGCTATTTGCAGCTAATTGTCCCAGCAGCTGGGAGTGACTTCTCTCTTCCTCCAAACTCTCCTGACTTAGAGACTTCCTTTCCCCCTGCCAATGACTTTGTGATGGCACTGATTTTACAAGAGTCTTAAGCCAAAAGTCATTCATATAAATTCCCTTTCAGGCAACTTCATGCAACTGGGTAATTTAATGTCACAGTGCCTGGAAATACTGGATTGAAGTTTTGTCCTTCTTTTAAGGCTGGACCCTCTCAGGTTGATGCTTGGTGTGTTTTGGTTTTTTTTCTGTATAGAGAAAATGCATTGCTGCTGATGGCTTTTGGGATAGAGAGACTCCCATGAGTCCAGGAATACAAAGGTCCTAATTCTGCTTTCAGAAGTTTGCCTCTTTAGTTTTTAATTTTCTTGATGAAGTAGCAGGGCAGGAGAGAAGTGTGGAGGGGGTAGTGTTAGATAGGACCAGTGAAATTAGAAGTTCATGATTTTGGGGAATTAGGAAGGATGTTTGTATCTTATGTCCAGAGGTTTAAAAAAGAAAAAAAGAACAACAACAAAGCACAAACAAAAATAAGCCAATCAGTTGTTATTGTAGCAATAACAGAATGGCTTTATAGTGAGTGTGGCCTTGGGTGCTTTGTTGAGAATCACTGGTTTTACTTCTGCAGTGCTCATCACTGCTGCATGTCTGCATCAGAGAATGATTGTTAGGGAGCTCAGATGTGCCATTGCCCTCATATGCACCACTGCACAGTTGCCTAGACCTGTAATAAGATGTCTGGGTTCTTTCAGCTCATTTACTTGCTAAATTGAAGTATGGATCTGATCTCATAGATTCTATATGTCATTTTCTGCGTGGAAAAGTATACTCTAGTGTATTAGAAAAACTTGCTTTGTGTGTGACTGCCACAAGTTCAATACTTTCCCGTGCTGCTGTAGAGTTCGAGTTCTGATTCTTCGTAAAGAAACTGTATACCCTGTGGTAACTTTAAAACTGTTGTCTACCCTGTCTTGGCACTCAACGGTGGGAAACAATGAATGCAAGTGGTGGTGGAGTAAGTTCTGATTTGGCTTTGTTCTTGAGAGTTTGGAAAATGAAATGCAAACATCCTGTGTCATGTGGGACACAAGTGTTTACAACACATCCTTTTTTCTTCTTGCCTCTTTCCCCTCTGCGGAATATCTTTATAGTCTTTCTGTGTTTCTCTCCTGGGAGCAGAGGGCTTGCCTGATTTGTGTGGAGTGGGGCTGTTGGGAGTATGGGAAAGGGATGCAGTGCGTGGCCCAAGTGTGTTTGATCCTGTTCTGAAAGGAGCAGTTGGAAGGTTGGGGAACATCCCTTCTCCTCCTCTCCCTCCCCCTTTCTCTCTTTTTCTTTCCCCTTCCAAAAAAGGGACTGGATGTTGACCTATCNAAAAAAAAAAAAGAGGGGGAGGATGGGGGGAGGAGGGCTGTGCGAATACAGTGAGACAACAGAGATTAATAGAGCAGAAAAAAACTCTGGAAAGAAGAGTGCATGGCTCAGGGTAAAAGGGTTTTGTTGTTGATTCTGAGTTTTTTAATGGGCGCATGGGGAGGGGAAACTTCTCTTGGGATAACTATGGGCTAGCAAAATGGGTGGGGGCAATATGAGCTGGAAGTGGAGAAGATTTTTGTGGTCTTCTCAGATTTTAATTTCCCTAAAATGAGAAAAGTAGGGGTGTGACCTTGTTGAAGGTGAAATTGTTTGTGTGTACAGTGCAGTCTTTTGTGTATGTAGGCATCGGATCTTCTCTTGAGTGTGGCTTAGTGGGTGTGTACCTTGCCCCGTGGTTTGGTCTTCCTTAGGTGCCTGACTCCTCTACCTTCTGCTTCTGAGCTAATGGCTCCCTGCTCCACTCTTGCTGATGCTACTGGTCTTCTGTCCCAGTGACACTTTTCTCTTGTTTCGCTGACTGTACCGACAGCTGTGAAATTGTGACTGGGGCATCTCCTCAGACTGCTCGCTCCTCTAAAGAAATAACATTGAGGAGAACTGCATTTGGATCTGTGTTTGTTATGCAGGCAGACAAGTGCATTGAGCTGACATGGAGCACAGTAACTGTAGATGCAAGCAGTGTGTGTGCTTGTAAGTCTGGTGAGTGCCTGTCTTGTGACTGAGCACAGCATTGCTCGTGTGTGTTCAGAGTTACATATGTGTGCCTGTGTGTCAAAGGTGTGTTTTGGGGTGACTTTCACTGGCTTGTAGGTAAGAAACCTTTGCCCAGCATGAGCAGTAAAATTTAAATTAGTTGTACTAGTTAAAATTGCATGCCAGGTCACATACTTAATTCCGATTGTTTTGGGAGTGCTGCTGGAGAGCTTAAAAATGCACTGTTGGGACCTTTTCATGTCTCATAGCTAAGTAAACTAGATGCCACCCCAGAGACCAAAAGCAATTTAAGAAGTAATAAATAAAAAAGCGTTTGATTTTTCTTGGGTTGCTATCACTGATTTCAGCTGTGCCAGTGACTCTCTTACTGTGTAGTGCTATTTTGTCCTATCTACCTGCTCCTTTTCCTCTCTTCTGCCATTTCAGCTGGTGATGCCATCCCTTTGGGTGTTGAAAAGACCTTTAATTAATTATTTATCATACATACCTAGCACAATAGAGAGAGCTGGTCCCAGTTGGCAATTCTAGGCGTTGTTATAATTAAAATAGTCTAAAATAAACCTTGAACCATTTTGTCCTGTGTTTTGTATTCCTTCTAAGTCTAGGGCACATTGTCAAAAAACGTTAAGCTGCTGCTTTCACTGATACAAAGCTCTTGCTTGTGTCTAATAGATGCAGAAAGTTCAGGCTCTGATTTATCTACTGCATGGCACTTCTGTATTGGCCTTTTTGGATCCAGAATAAAGATAATTTAATGGAGAAACTCTTGGAGGAATAAGAATTTGAGGGGAATGGAAAATGGTTTTGTGGTATTTTAATGAAGTGCAGTATGGTGGATATATTACAAAGCAGTGTAAGTGTGGAGTAGGTTTTAAGGAGGAACATTTTCTTTTCTCGTAGCTCTCCAGGAGAACCTTGCAGCCAGGTCGTGTGTGTTTTTTTGGTTTGTGTCTTGTACAGCAGAAGGAGGCTTAGCTGTTAAGACTCTTTCATGGGATAGCTTTGTGTATCGTTCTTTGCTCGCTCAGCAGTTTAGAAATTAAATACTTTCAGCCTCGGATGAGATGATCTATTTTAAAAACACAGATTGTGTTTGCAGATGGGAGAGAACAGCTTCCGAGTCCTGTCGTTTGGGGGGTAGGTGGGGTGGGGCAGTGGTGTAGGTCTTGCTCAGAGCAGGCATACACCTCCTCCTTCACCAGACTGTGGCTGAATATGTATTCAGATATACCCCACTGAACTGAAAGACCATGCCTAAACCTTTCTTCCCTCCTCTTACACCACTTTTGTTGTGTCAGAAATGAGGTTTTTGTATTTATGTTTGTTTACCTTTACGCAGAAATAGCTCCTCCTCAGTGGTAACATTTTCCATGCCTTTATGCAAGCCAAAAATGAAGTTTTTTGTTTTCACTTATGCCACATCCTGTCTGGTTTGTGTTCTAAGTTTATTTTCAGCAGAAGAAGCTGCCATGTTGATGTCAGAGACAGAAGGTCTCTGTTTCCAAAAGATACAGGACTGGTAATCTACTTCTGATGAAGAATTAGTGTGCTGCTGTTTTTTCTGTGAGTGCAGGCCATGTGGACACATCACTGCTACTTCACCTCTGTGTGGTGTCTCTCAGAGAACTGGTCCCCATGCCATTTGGAGCTTCCAAGAATCTCAGTAACAGTGTTTTGCATCTCTAGGTTTTTATCTGGATAGTTATCGTGATAGAAATAGCACAGGCTTTGTTTTGTTTTGTTTTCTTTTCCCCTCCTTGCATTGAGAGCATCCCCTAATACTCCTAAAGTGTTTCCAGAAGATGTGTTAAGTAAATGTAAGAGGTACTAGGTTGGTGTTTAAGCTAATGCCCTGGCAGCACAAGGCCTTGTCTTGCTCTAACGTGCGTAACTTGTAATGACAGCTGGGCAGGAACAGGTGACAGCTTGTAGGGGATGGGGCTCTGCCTTCCATGTTGGGAGGTGGTTATGTACAGACCTGACACAGACCTCAGCACTGTCAGAAGCTCCTGTAGCTCATGTAGAAGAATCATACTAGCTCTAACCCAAGTTTCCTGTGGCCATCCTGGAAAACACCTAACCTGCCTCCAAAAGCCCTGTGTGTTTATTTAGATGTACTTTTATGTGTGCTTGTTTCCAGTTTCCAAAGTTTGGTGCTTTTCGTGGCTCTCTGTTCTGGCCCTGTTATATTGCAGGTTACCTCCGGGGGGAGCAAGGTAGTCACTGGGAGATGGGGAAAGGTCCAAGAGTGAAATTTAGAAGTGTTGAAATATTTTCCTTTGATATATATAGGAGAGGTCTCCAGAGAGGGAGAATAAGTGTGCAAGGAACTTTACTCTCCCTTGGACTGAAAGTGGTGAGGTGGAGATGAAAGAGATGGACAGAGAAAACAGGATATGGCAGAAGAGTCAGAAATGCTTCAAAATTTATTATGCATTAGATTGGTTTGTATTGCATTGGTAATTCAGGTTTCTAAATGTTCCTAGTTTGACATACAGTAATGTCAAGTGCTTTCCTCATGGTTTGGTACCTTGCAGTGCTGGGAACTGTATGGACAGAGAACAAAAAGAGGGTTGTCCCAGGGAGCTTAAAATGCGCAGGAAACAACAGAGGAGTGCAGCCAGCTGGGAGGAGCACCAGGAAAGAGATCACAGCCAGGAGCCTGATCGATGTCAGGTCGTTGCACAACTGAAGTAGCAAAGTGGGAGAGTGGAGAAGATGGGGGTGAATAGGGAGTAGCTTTGTGGCTGTTGGAAAGTACCATTTTACCCAGGCGTGAGAGGAAGCAGGAAGGTACGTTGTGGCACTGACTTGGGCTGTGATGGAGGTAGGTGCCCAACAAATAAGTGTCAAAGCACATTCACAGTGTCAGGTAAGAGGGAAGCTGCTGATACCAAGGTACTGGATCTGTAGCTTATCAAGGCAGTATTTTTGTTGTGACGTGTTCCCAGGCACCACCTTTACTGGGCTTTTGTCCTGTTGCACAGTGGGGAAGAGGCATCTCAGAAGCAAGGCCTGTTGAGAAAGTTGCCACAGCCCACCCTCACAGTGCTCTTTTTAACAAGGCAGAAAAAGAGCTAGCAGACTGAGCTGGTAGTAGTGAATGAGCTGAAATCCACTCTCCTGGTTAAGGCTCCAGTCATCTGTGCTATTACCTGCTTCCTAAGTATAGATCAGAATTGCTCTTACAGCTTCAGCTTCTTGCATACAGTAGTATTTCATAACAGCTTTGTGCACTGCTTATACCTGCCACTGTAGCTGTGATGTGTGGGACTTGAGGAGATTAGAAGGGATAATTTGGAAGGTTTATGTTAATTTTGCGGGTTTTGGAGTACAGCATTCCTTCATGTTTCACTAGCAAGGAGAATGAACTGCAAACTAATGCATAGAACCAATAAAAAGTGTCAAGGAAATAAAAAGCTGTCCTCAGGGGTGACCCTGAGGAACGGGGGAATGCTCATGGGTGAGGTGGTCTTGGGTTTGGGTAGATGTAGAGCCCTGTTTTGTAGGAGAGTGTATTTTCTTTAAGAACGCAGTGGTGGAGAAAGTTATTAATGTCAGTGACCATGAATTAAAGGGGATTAGGTGAAGAATGATGCACAATCATGTAATGAATGGTTGTTGATTTATAATCACAAGGGGGCAGTGTTAAGATTACATACGCAACTTCAATTTATAAGTGACCTTGCTTCTGAATACATAACCCCTGTCATGACAAAATGCTTGTTGATCACTTTTTGCTGTTTCCATTTGTTTTAAAATGAGTGCAGAGGCACAGAAGAATTCCCTTTCAGATCCTCAGTTCTGCTGATGTTACTGATGCTGCATTTGGGTCTCTGCTGTTGATGTGGTTTGATTAGCTGGAGTGTGGAGGTCCAGGTCCTGTTCCTCCTGGCACCTGTGGTCAGGTGGTCTGCTGTACAGATCCTCTCCCCTATGAACTTTAGGAAGGGCTTAGCAGCTTCCTGTCTTGCATAGCTCCTAAAGTCCACTGGGATGTGCAGGACTGCAGCTGGCTGGACTTTATTTAGAGCTAGGTTAACCACAGGTGCATCTGCTCTGATTTCATTTTAGATGTGCCCTTTTTGAGCTTTGTGCAAGCACTCTCAGCACTGTGTGTGCTCAGTTACTTCGTAAGTTACTTGGGTAGAAATCCCTTTCTTCTCAAAGCAATGAAAACCTTGCTAGTTTGTGACATCTCCACGCAGCCTCCATCTCTCCAAATTTTTAGATATAGTACAGATAATGAAATGTGTATGTGTATGCTTAGAAGCTCAAAAGTTATGTTTCCTGTACTGATCAGGACTGGAAAGGAATTACCCTACTGTACACGCAGTTATGGAAAGCTGTGACTCGGATATAACGAGGATATTTTGGAAAAACAACTGGAAAGAACGAAGAAAAGCCAAGTTTGACGATTAGTTTGTAAATTAAAGCACAGCAGTTGTGCAACTCCACCTATAGTAAGATAATATATGCCTAAACAAATCTGGGTATTTCCCAGGATTTTCCTCTTTCCCATGTGGAAGAAAGCAGAAAGAAGGTAGAGTGTGACATAAAGTAACATCAGACTGCTGCACATCACTGATACGAGAATGTGTTCTAGAAAAGCCTGTGCTTGAAGGGGCCATTTACACACCTTAGTGTGCACGTGGAAAGGACTTGCTACTGGCATTCTGCTTTTACTGGGTACCTGTTCACCAGTTTGTGCTGTGGCCTCAGGTGAAGCAAGGCTGGGGCAGTTCCTCTGTGAATGTATGTTCTCTTTCGTGTTCTGTAACAACCTGTCAGTAGATGACAGATGTGTCCTTCCCTGCTGTAGCTGTAAACTGTGGCAGTGGATCATTGGCCTTTCTAAAGCCTTTTCCATCCACTGATCATAAGAGCTATGTCTTGGGCTTTTATAGAAGGGCTATTCTGAAAAATATTAGGAGGTTATCAGAATGAGGCAGTATTATGCTGTTCCCTTTGACAGCCACATCAGAAGCAGCTCTTCTAATGGATAGAACCAATGGCTGCCTGCTTGTGATCTTGGTTTAAGTGGATTATCTTCCTACAATCCAGAGGTCACACTAGAGCCTGCTTATGACCAAATTGAAAATAATAGCTACTTTAGATCTTAGACCTTCAAGAATTTGTTCCATTGAAAGAAGATAGCTTTTTATCCAGGAAATGGCCAAGGGTCATGCTGCTTTGAAATCTTGCATATGCTTGTGCTCTGCATGTGTTTTTATGTGTCAGCTGGCTTTTAAAAGCCAATCAGGTTAAATTCACATCATGTAGAAAACAATGCAAAGTTAGTAAAATCAGTAACAGGCTGGCTAAATGTACTGTGCCATGCAAATTTTGGTAAAAGCATGACTTCCGTGCTTTCATGTTCATGCTGTCAAAGTGAGAAGCGCTTTCAGTGCATATCCTTCAATGAGGTTGCTTTAGGCTGAGTGTGGTTTTCAACATGGCAGTAGGAGATGTGGGGACTGCTTGCTAGAGGAATTAGGATATTCTTCCCCCGACGCCTTCCTGCACAGGGACACTGTGGCACATGTTCTTGTTGCTGCTTGGATTTTTGTCTATTACACTAGGACACAGCAGAATAGTACTGTATGTATTATGTACTGTACTCCTATGGAAGATAGAGCTGTTAACTTCGGTGTGCCTGTCATCTTCCAGTACGGATTATTTAGATACTTCCTTCTGATCTTTTTATAAGGGTGTGTAGTGATAGGACTAAGGGAAATGGCTTTAAACTGAGAGTGGGTTATTTTAGATATTAGGAATAAATTCTTTACTGTGAGAGAGGTGAGACACTGGCACAGGTTGCCCAGAGGAGTTACGGATGCTCCATCCCTGGAAATGTTCAGGAACAGGTTTGTTGGAGCTCGGAGCAACCTGGTCTGATGGAAGGTGTCCCTGCCCACAGCACAGAGCTTGGAACTAGATGATATTTAAGGTCCTTTCCAACCCAAACCATCCTGTGATTCTGTGATCTCTAGTGAATGCTGTATTCATCTTACATATTTTTATTGCAGAAGGGTGGTGATGATGGCAGTGGCCGGATTTCATGATCTCTGGGAGGCTGTCAGAGGTTCCTGAGTACCACCTGATCTGTTATATCACGAGGGGTGGCAGTGTCAGGCTTATCAGGTCCTGTTCATAAAACATGTGAGCAGCCTGGTGAAAGGCATGTGAGAGGTGCAAAGTTCTGTTACATTCCTGACTCCTTTCAGCTGAGTTCAATTGCTTTGTGGTTCTCTTCCCTGACAGGTCTTGGCTCGTGGGCAGCTCCTTAGCAATCCCATCTGGAACCTCACACCAAAAGGCACCATGATAATGATGACTGATGTCACTGCAGCCCCCAAATTGGGGTCAACTGCCACCACTCCAGCTGTGGCTCCTAACTTCTCCTGGATGCCAGAGGATGGCAGCCCCACGGCTGTGGAGCAGCCAATATTCCTCATGACCACTGCTGCTCAGGCTATCTCAGGTTTCTTTGTATGGACAGCTTTGCTCATCACCTGCCATCAGGTAAAACTCTGTCACTTGTACTTCTCGTCCTTTCCTTTTCCCCACATGCAGGAACAGACCATTTCTATATTGTGAATGGAGAGGAAGCACACTCTCTGAAACTAGCAGGTGTAAAACATTTGGCTGCCTCTTGAAGGTTTGCAGAAAGGTCTGTTATCTCTGGCCATCCTTTCACAGGTCTTTAGATGAATCTTGCCATTTTTTTATTGTGTCAGCTGTTAGCTAAAAGATCCTAGTCACCTGTTGTTTGACATTTCTCCTTTGATCTCCTGTGCCAGTGGATTCCACAGGCTGAACTCTGCTGCGGAAAGGAGTAGCAGGAAGTGTTTAATTTTAATTTTTTTCCCCTCCCTTCTCTCTGGGGCAGGTGTCCTGGGAGCCAGAATAAGTCAAACCCTGCATCCTGTTCTGTCCCTCTCTTTCATGCGGTTGTCATGTGAACTGAAAAATACAGTGGGGAAACACAAGCCCTGTTATTTATCAACCTGTGTTTTGTACCTGTTGGATCGTGGATTCCAGAGTGATGACTAGTATCTAGAAAAGTACAGCCTACTGATGGAGTATAGGGGCTAGTGAAGGTAAAAAATGGATTAGTCACAGGTGAATAAGAGTAACACCTGCAGTTTCACCAGCCTGGATAACAATTACAAGTGCCGTGGATCCTCCTGTCAGATTGATCACCTGCTGAGGGTAGGAAGAAATTTTCCTCTGCGGCATAACGTTGCACAGTTAGGCATTAATGCCCTTCTCTGAAGAAACCGATGGAGGTCAGTGCCAGAGAGACACTGCTGATTGAAATGCGCTGTTGTCCTCTTACATGGCAGCAGTTCCTGTGCTCTCCTAGGCACATGGATCACAGGGCTCTTTTGACATCCCAAGGACAAAGCTTGGGAGTCATCTGAACTCCGGTATCAGCTGTCTCTGTGCTGGATGAGATGTGTCACTGGGATTGTCGCAAGGCAAAAATATCTCTAAGGTTTGTTAGTTTATTTTCAAGCTCTTCTCCTCAGGAAATGAGGTTTTTGTGAGCTCCTCATGGGTTAAGGAGTCGGAAGTATTTTTGAGCCCTTCACAGGGAGATGAAACAGAAGTATTTTTGAGCCCTTCAGACAACTTTGACCAGGAAGGGATAAGCAACAGACAGCTGGGGAGACAGAAGCCTCTCTCCCTTACAATGGAAAGATGAGATGGTCAGTGCATGTTTTGTTAGTCTCTGGAGAATCCTCACAGCACCCCAAAATGCAGGGTGAGGCTTCAAACAAATGCTTGTGCCTCTTCAGGCAGCAGAATCAGTCAGTGATGAGGCACGTATGTAATCAGCTGGCTATTACTAATTCCAGCAGCAGGGACAGCAGCTCAGTGAGAATTACTGTACAGAGGCCTTGCCTCCGCTGACTCCGTGGTCAACAGAGTATGCCCACAACTCGTGCTGAAGCTCTGCCTGTGTTATTAGGGCATTACAGGGGTTGTGCTCATCTTCAGGGTGTGCTTGTGGTCAATTCCTTTTCCAGGAGGTGGGTATTCTGTGAAAAAGCATCTTAGGTGTGGGATGTAATGATGGCTAAGGAACTGTGAGTGGTGGGAGTGGGTAGGGTGGGGATGCTGTGCTCCCCCCAGCCAGTGACTTAGGGGGATTGGCATGTGTGCTGTCGGACAGAACAAACTGTGTGGTTCCTTTGAGCACAGTGCTCCCTTGATGGCTGACCCTTCATGGCTGTGCTGTCATCCATGTGCAGAATGACACCTTTTGAGCAGATGGGCTGTAGCTTATCAGCTTTGGGATGTGCTGTGAAGGGTTCTCTTAGGTTGTTTCAGGTGAAAGTCTCGAAAGCATCCAAAACAGCCAAAAGAGTGAGTGTTCACAATAAGCCTGCACTTAATTGCATGCACCTTCCCTTTTCAGAGAAAAGCAGCCTGCGCTGTTACGAATCTTAGGTACTTAGAAGAGGATAGCAGGAATATGGGAATGATAACTGGGAAAAAAGATACGAACAAAAGAATGTGGGCAAGGTGATGTAAAAATAAATCAATTCCCTATAAGAAACCAGATTAGAAATACCTCCATTTCCTCTTCCCTCTCCTTGCCCGTCTCTGCAAACTTAGGGTTGCTATATCGATGCCATATGATAACAGTGATTTATCTTTTCTTCTATGTTCATCACCTTGAGGCTGCTGGAGGCAATCAAGAGGTGATTTACTGAGTTTGTTTTTCCTGGCCCAATTGACTCTCCAGTTCTACTTTCTCCTCTCTGCTCCATAAACCGCTGATCCCGGTCTCCCCTCTCCGTCTCTCAGATCTACATGCATCTCCGCTGCTATAGCTGCCCAAATGAACAGCGCTACATCGTTCGGATCCTCTTCATTGTGCCCATTTATGCCTTTGACTCATGGCTCAGTCTCCTGTTCTTCACCAATGACCAGTACTATGTTTACTTTGGCACAGTGCGGGACTGCTATGAAGGTAAGGAGGGGTCAGACAGAAAAGGGGGGCGAATGTGGGAAGTCTCTGCCCTGAGAGAACTTTATTTCAGAAACATGGAGAACATGGAGAAAGCATCGCTGTCGCCTACTGAATGGTGTGCCTAAGTGGATGACCATGGCTTGCTTAGTGACTGAAAATCATAGAATTGTAGCATGGTTTGTGTCAGGATGGACCTTTAAAGATCATCTAGTGCAGCACCCCTGCCATGGGCTGGGACATCTTTTACTAGATCAGGTTGCTCAAAGCCCTGTCCAACATGACCATCTCCCTCACTGGCCTCTGAGCATAAGCCTTCCCTCCAGTGTTCTGTAGAGACAAAGTTTTTGGTTTTCTGGGGTCCTTTGCTTCAGGAAGGTAAAAGCTTTTGGTAAAGCCAAAAAATCTGATGGTATCTGGGTGTCAGAAAGTGAGGTATTGCTTAGCTTCTGTCTCTTCTAACAGCACTCAGCAGCCAGACACTTGCTTTGTCCTGTGTTCTTGGTGCAGTTTGTTAGCAGTGTGTTCTTTTGGTCCCGTCCTGTGGCCACTTGTGTGCTTGCACAGGGTGGCACAGTGGCCACGTGCTGGGGCTGGTGAAGTGTAAAGTGCTTTGGAGTCCTGCAGAAGAGAAGGTGCCATGTTCTGGATGAGCACCTGCTTGGTTTTGGTTATCTGCTGCAGTGGTGATGCAGTGCCACTAGCACTGTATGTGAGGGAAATGGTTACTTTCCTGTAAATGCTATTGTAACTTCCCTCCTGATCTCATCCTGAAAGAAGCCTCTACCCACCCAGCAGGAGAGACTGCACTCTAGCAGTGTATTTTTGAGGACAATTTATCACCATACCTTCCTTAAACCCTGACTCATTGGTGCAGTTGTTTTGGTGAGATCTGCATTGCAGAGAGTTGCCCCTGGCCATGTGAACAAGTTAATCAGCTGAAGGGACCAGCAGGCCCTCCTTCATATTCACAACAATGCTCTGGATGCAGCAGCAGATGGCAAACATACACACGTGATGCAAGAAGGCATCTTTGTTTGGGCCTGGTTTTCTTCTTTCTCCGCCCTGTGCGTGTGTATAGGTCCAGCAGGAAACCTGCTGCTCTCCTAGCAACAGCCAGTATCCCTCTGCCTCTCCTGCTCTGGGAGTTTGCAAACATATGAGCATCTGCTCAGGAGGCTGCCCGTGCTCCAGAGTTCACCTCAGCATGTTGGCCTGTGTGAGAAAACTACAGGTGGAGGTGAAAACACCTTTGGAAAGCAGGTTCTCTCCCTCACTTTTTCTGGGGATTGCTTCAAAACAGCCTTTTCATTCTCTTCCCTCTCTTGCCATCCACCTTCTTTATTTTTTGGGAAGGTTTTACATTGCAAAGTCGGCTGTTAGGGAATGGTGGAAGAAGACCCTACTAATAAATTTTGAAAGCTGTCTTTAAGCCATTTATGGACTGTATTTTGTAGTGTGTGTTAAGAGGAGCCTGTTTTGGTGTTACTCTTCCACGTGACTCTGCTTCTGTACAAACCAGGGTGTCAGTAACACTGACACAAATGGGGTTTGTTTGGGGTTTTTTCTTTTTTTCTTGTTATGTTGGTATCGTGAATAGCAATTGATGAATGTGGACCAGGAATGGGAGAAGAGTTCTTTGCTGTTGTGATGAGCTTTGCTAGTTAGCACTTCTTTTGGGGATGAATGGGCAGATATTTCTCCCCCCTTGTTTTGTTTTGTTTTGTTTTGTTTTCTTCCTCTGATGTCATCTCTTCCCTGGGGCTTGTGGAATGGGCAGCTGGTATTGTAATGACCACATCAAAGGGCAGGGGTCACTGGAGGACAATAGGAAAAGCTCAGCTTTTCTTCCTCTGGGTGCTGGGAGCTGTCAGCTAAGTTGCAGGAAAATTGAAGGCAAAAGGGGTTACCACAGTTATTTAAATAAGTTTTCCGTGGTTGGTGTTTTCTGTCCTAATTAAAGCTTTGGCAAAATCATTACTGTGTGAACTTTGTTCAATAATAAGGATTACAGATGGAATAACAATATCCCAATTACATACACAGAAACGTGTACCACTGGCTTTTATGTGCCATAGGAGTCTTGCCAGCTGCACACGTCTACAAGCCATAAGGACAATGTTTTGAGACTGTAAGTTTTTTAGGGAGCATGGAGTACCTCTTTGCCAGGGCATAGTTTGGATGCTTGTAGAAGAATTTGTCTGACTTTGGAAGATTATTCATGTGGAAAAATTGACCTCAAGTCTAATAACTGGCTGCTTGGGGAGATCAACTTCTCAGTGTTGTACATTATTAGGTTTCTGTTCTTATTGTAAAGTTCCTTGAGACTGCTGTTCCTATCCCAGATTATCTGGGGCAAAAAGCAGGATTTGGGTGTTGTCATTCTAGGGAATGTCCAGACACAGGTGACCATAAAATGTTGCAAGAAGGGTCATCTGGTCTGCCATTTTGCCCCAGGGCTGTCTGTGACAAATGAAGAAGTACAGTCCTTGCCCTAAAAAATCTCACAACTTTGAGGGTCCAACAGCAATTATAACAAGTCAAGGGAGTGGCAGACAGGGTGTATACAGGCTCACTTCATGTGCATTTAAGTGAGTTTGGATCCTATGAATAGGAGATGTATCTGTAGTTATGGGGAACTGAAATGGGGCAGAGTATAAGTGGTCAGTCTGACATCTGTACCAGGTTGCTGGGGAAGGTGGAGAAGAGGTGGCCTAAGAAGTTTATTCAGCGCACAAGAAATTTCATCTTTTTGAGAAAATGAAGCACAGAGCCTTTTTGTTTTGTAAAAATCTCCACCAGATATGAAAACAGAGTTTCACTGTTTGTTGTAAACCCCCTGTTTCTCCAATTCTCATGTCTATAGTCTGGTTACCTGGCAGAGACAAACTCTGTTCATCAGCTAAAAGGTTAAATACAGGAGATAACGTATGGCTGATGGATCAGAGATATCTTTTCCAGATTATTTAGTACCAGTGTAATGTCCTGGAATAATGCACGGGAACCCTGTAAAGATTGGCATCTTACAGATGCCATATAAAACAGAGACTGACCACAGTTTTAAATGGTTCTGTGACCCTTTTGGCATGAGTCATGGAACTGGCCTGGGACCTTGGCCAAACTCCGTTCAGATAGTTTTGTGAGTGCTGAGGTAGGATGATAAATGCAGTGAAAATAATCTGGAGTGCTTTGAAGGCAAAGGTGCTGCATAAGCAGTCCCTGCTAATGTTTGGTCTGTTGCTGTACTCTTGGTCCTTGCACCTGTTTTGAAGTTGGTTGTCATTTTACTGTGATTGATGTCTTTGCAGCCTTTGTAATATACAACTTTCTCAGCCTCTGCTATGAGTACTTGGGAGGGGAGAGCTCCATCATGTCTGAGATCAGAGGGAAACCAATTGAGTGAGTATTTATTGTGCTTATGGCATGACACTGTCATCCTTTTGTGCCCATCTATTTCTCTATCCCTGTCCTGAAAAACTGTGTCAGGTGGCAAATGTCTGCTGGAACTGGGCAGTGTGGATGATGATGATGATTTACCAGTACCTTGCTCTGAGACAGATCAGGCTGATCACATCCTCTTAGGCAAGCTGGACTGATTCACAGCTTTTCTGGACACCTATCTATTCCTTTGTTTATTTTCTTACTCCCTTCTCCTCCTTTACATCTTTTCTGTCTTAAGTTGATTGTGTGTGCCTCCTCTAGGATCTATGTTTCTCCCCATGCTACTCAGTTACCAGGAAAAAAAAAATTGGCAGTGTATAGTCAGGATGTTGTTTTAGACATATCTCTAAAAGAGGGTATGGCCGTAACTGCAGTCATCGTTGGAGAAAGCACCAGTCCTGCAACTTTGCTACAGAGATGGTAGATAAAGAGGGTAGGAATCTCACACTCTTGCCCAAATCTTGCTTGTGAACTCTGTCATCTTGTATTGGCTCTTTCAGGTCCAGCTGTGTGTATGGGACTTGCTGTCTGTGGGGAAAGACGTATTCGATTGGATTCCTGAGATTCTGCAAACAGGTATGGGCTGGAGGGACTAGGCCATCTTGCAGAAATTAAGTGTGTGGTGGTGGCAATGGTGTCGTTTGCTGATGAATTTCTGAGATCTTTGAGGGGGGCTCTAATAGCATTTTGAGAGGCCTGCAGACTGCTGAGAGGAGGAGGTGTTTCAGGGTTGGTTTGTTTGTTTAGAATGATTTTAACATTTTCTACTCAACCCCACATCAGGAAGGCCTTAGTTAAAGACACAAGTTTTCTCCTGAAACTGATGTTAATCCGAGGAAGAAACTCTTTCCCTTTCTGGATTACAGAGGTCCCAACTCTAAGAAATTGATGTCTGTGTTGTGTCGCAGACACGCCACAGTTGTGTAACAGCCTCCTGAATTCCCAGTGCTGCTGTTGTGGTTTGGAGCTGAGGAGGGGGTGGAGGTTAAGCATGACACATTGGTTTGTAGGAGGAACCGAGTATTGCTCACCATGTGTGTCTGTCTGTGCTGAACTGGGTATGTCAAGGGCGGGTGAATGGGGAAGATCTAAAGCTCTGTACAGCCCTTGTCTGCTCATTGCAGGTCAGTCACCCCTGGCTGTCATGAAACAGCAGGTGAATTTCAGGGCTTTGCTCACTTGCTGAAATGAACACAGGAGGTTTCTGTGGAGGCAGTGTGAAGCAGGTCTGGTTCTTTGAAAGGGCTCAGGTCATTGTAATTTCAATCACTGGGTCTGGATACCTGCCTTGGCTTCTCCTTAACATCATGGCCCATCTTCTGTGTTTAAGCGATATGCAGGAACATCAAAAGTACAGTGCAGCCTCATGGTAATACTGTGTTAACCTGTGCTGCACAAGTGGCTGTTTTCAGAGGACCACTTCTTCTGCTTATCTGTTCTGTTTGTCCCTGCCCCATATTTTGTCCTTATGGCTTTCCTGTTTTCTTGCCTGATACTTTTATTTTCTAGTCTGCGCCCAGTGTGCTGCTTCAGCTGTTTCTCTTGGGTTTCATTTGGACACTCTTTGGTTGATTCACTGCATTACCTATTCTTTTTGCTCCTGATGTTAACTTCTACCTTTTAAATATATCATAAGCAGATGTAACACCCGTGAAGGTGAATGAATGCTGGAGAAATAATTTCCCTTAGACTTCTTGCTTCTCATGTCCCACAGCCTCTGGCAGATATCACCACCTGGGTTGCACGTGTCTGTGTTTGGAAAGTTTGTTCACAACAGTGAAGACTAGAAGCCCACTTTGGGGAATGGGGAAGGTGTGCTTTTTCTGCTGGTTTCCACAAATCCCAGCTCATTTGGTAGCTCTGACTTTAGTAGACTTTTTGCTTTTCTTTTGCTGGTATCTGGCAGCAATTTTTCTGCTCATGCCTGCCCTTTGCTAACTGCTAAGTCTGCAGTAGAGGCTGTGAGGGAGGTGTATTGCAAAGAGATGCTTAAATACTTCCATCCTTCTTGGCTTGAGCTTTAATATTGCCTTGGTGAGAAATGGTTGATGCCAAGGTTCACTTTCTGGTACTTCTAGACTTCCAGGATTTTTGGGGAAAACCCTTTCAAAGCAAATTCCTGGGAAGGCTGGTGCAAAAGGGCAACAGAACAAATGCTGATCAGTGCTGGTCAGTGCTGATCTGTGCAGTATCCACCATCATGATGATCAGGAACAGGAATGTGCTGAAAGGAACACCTTGCCCTTTTTAGCCCTGTTCTCAGCATCTCTGGCATTTCTGTTGCCTCCCATCACCACCTGTTCATTTCTGCTCTTTCCAGTCCCTTTCATCCTGAAGGAATCTGTGTGTTATAATCATTTCTTCTTTCCACCTTCATGCCCCACCCCTCCAAACTTTTCTCAGGCAGGTGCCTATTGTGGGTCAGTCAGCCTGTGGACCTCCAGCAGTGTGGTGGTGTGCTGGTGTCTGTGGTGTAACATCTGAACAGCTTGTTTCCTTAAAGATGTCTTGATCAAGGTTCTTTGCTGGGCCTCTGTCTGGTGACCCTCACACATGGGTCACACACCATCCATGTGCTTCCCATATGCTATAGCATCTTCTGGGGAAGCAACTAAAAATAGTACATGGTGGTTTGGATTGCAGGGAAATGGTTAAAAGGTCCCCAGATCGGAAGGAGGGGAAGCTCAGAGGATGGAGTTGTTTACCAACGAGCTTGACCTTTTCCAGTTCACATATTTAAAGTGACTCACTAACTGGCATGTGCTGGGGTTTTTAATCTTCTTGAAGTCTTATGACCACTAACAAATTGCATCGTGTCCAAAGCAATTATTACTGTTTGGTTTTACCTTCTTTCCTTACATAGCCCTCCCCACATGCACACAGGTCAGCACCTACCCAGGCTCTTCCAGCCTCCTTCAGAGAGGCGCAGGTCACATCTCTTCAGGGAGACATTTTTAGGGCCATAAGTCTTTCCTTTTTTAAGACTCTGAAGTTCAACATCTGCAGAAAGTTGAAGAATGCGGTGGCTTTGAGAGAACACTCAGTCCCAATAGGAGCAGTAGTTTATACAGGCAGAATGAATAGAGCTGATCCCAAGTGCCACGGAATCTTTGGGGAGATTCAGTAAAGGTCATGTGGATGACAACAGAATAGCTCGTAACTCGTGTGTGGCAACACACATCGCTGTGTTTACAAAACGCCTTCATATTGTGGCAGTTGTCAAAAGTTCCTCCTCAGACAGCGGGGTTCCCCTCTGATCCAAGGGACCTTCTTGCCTAACTTTGTGACAGCTATGGACTGGAGTTTGCTTTCCTTTCCCAGTATGTCTCTGCTTGCTGTGACTTCCCGTGCCTGTGCCATAGCACAGTGTGGGATTTTTTGTTTTTCATACTGTTATAGTGCATAAATGTGCTGCACCACAGCCTGTGAAAAGCAGCTCTGGAAGAGTAGGGCTGAGCATCTTCTAGGGACAACCCTACAGAGAGGTTTTTCTTCCCATTCTGGACAAGTAGATAGCACATGTACCTCTACTGAATCTCCTTCATCTCCTTTTGGGTGCTGTAGTCCTCAAGCACAATCAATTAGCAAGTGGCAGGCTCAGAGTTCTTGTTGGGGCTGGATTGTGTTGCCTTGCTGAGTGGTCCCAGTGTACACTCCATCGTGATGCTACGTGATGGTTTGGCAACTTGTCCTCTTGCACCTCCTGCCTTCTCATTCCTCCTCTCTCGTTCCTGTAGGCTACCCTGCAGTTCTGTGTGGTGAAGCCCCTCATGGCCATCAGCACAGTCATCCTTCAAGCCTTTGGCAAGTACCAGGATGGTGACTTTGAGTAAGTTTATTTATTTGGCATGCAAGATGTGGCTGCCCCTTCTCTGCTTGGCCTTGCTTATTGTCCTTGTGTGTGCTGAGCCATGGGAAACGATGGGACTACATGGGCTGATGTGCATTAGAAAAAAAGGCAGAGGTAGCCCTCTTTTAGTTTTATGTTTTTTCTGCCGTGGTTGGCGGGGGGAATGGGACAGGGAGGCAGGAAGGAAATGGACTCTTGAAACTCTCCATTGACAGTGGCAAGGGGAAAAGATCATGCTGAAGTTTCAGGCATTCATATATATCTTCTCTTTTCAGTGTAACCAGTGGCTACCTCTATGTGACGATCATCTACAACATCTCTGTCAGCCTGGCACTGTATGCCCTCTTCCTTTTCTACTTCGCCACACGTGAGCTGCTCAGTCCCTATAGCCCAGTCCTCAAGTTCTTCATGGTGAAGTCTGTCATCTTCTTATCCTTCTGGCAAGGTGAGCTGCTTTTCCCTTCTCTTGGTAGGCACAAAGAGCTCTCTGTAGGGGCTCAGATAGAGCAGATGTTGATTAACAGACAGAATGTCTTCCTGTATTCCATTTGGTTTATGGTCATTCATTGCTTTTCTCTGGGAAACCTGTTTTGCTCATTTTAATTTTTGTTTATATGCTCCTGAATCCTTATTATCCGTGTGTGTACGTGTGCACAAGAATATCTACCTGAAAAAATCAGCTGATAGGGTGAGGAGTCCTCTGCATTACTGAAACGCTCATAAAGCACAAGCTGCCAACATTTTATTTGCATGCTGCCATTTTATTGACTAAAGCAGCACATCTGAAAAATTTTAGTGCTTTTTTTAGTGCTCTATAAATCAAATTTTGATGGTATGTCTGTGATGTATGTGAAGCAGCAAGCTGGCTGGATGCAGTGTGTGCTGCCACAGAACCACCGCCGGGAGAAGGACATTCAGAATTCATACACATGATGCAGAGGCACAGTCAGAAAGTTGAAATTCCACCTAAGCTTAGTGCTTCTGACTAATTGGCTCTAAGCATTTCCCTGTTCAATGCCATACTTAGATTTGCTGAGTTGCACTTCAAAGACTAATTGAGCAGGAACTTAGGTGGAATTTAGGCTGTTGAAGTATGGCCCATCCTCCCTGTTCACAGACAAACTAATAAGCTGTCTAGTTTATCATCTTGAGGCATCTGGTCACACACTTTGTCTTCTCTGAAGTTCTTCAGCCACTAAGCTGTGGACAGGGAGAAATCTCTTTCTTACAGTGGTGTGTTGAAAACACTAATGTGCTTAAATGCAAAGTTCTGTTACTTCAGTTTTTGCTCTAGCTAGTGGAAGTGCTGATGTTGCAAAATGTGGAGTATGTCAAAATTTTCTTAAGAAAGGATGCTCTTTGGTCTTTGTATACTTTCAAGTCTAATCAACAGGAAAAGAGGTTTAATCTGTGAAACAGCAGCTAAAAAGCAAGCTGCAAGCGATGTCCAGGTGTTAGAAAGACAAATTACTTGACAGTAGAATTGCCTTGTAAAAGTTTAGGGGTTAACACGTTTCAGTGACCTCAGGGGAGGTTAACAAAGCTTGGGAACAAGGATGTACCACAGATAGCCAACACAAAGAATGCAGAATTTACAAGCCACAAAGACATTTGGCAGAACCCCTAGATAAGGAAGAAACTAATAAAGACAGCTCAGCAACTGTGCTGAATCAGCTCCGACTGAGTAAAAGGTAATTCTGGCAGGGGGAGATCACGGCCACTGACCCAAGAAACCACTGACGCGAAAGGAGAGAAAGACTGAGCGTGCAGACTAATTAGCATGAGCAGTGAGAGAATCATTAACCAATAGAAGACAGAATACTAATTAAAAAGAGAATTAGGTAATTTTTAGCCAAGGAACATTAGTGGCTTTGTTTGCTAAAATCTATAAATAGCAAAAAGCTTTGGTAGTCATCATGCTGGCTTTGTGGATTTGCCAGCCAGCACCCCTTTCTAAGCAGAACTGTAAATAAGCCAAATACCTTGACTCTTTGTGTGGATTGGCGTCTTGTACACTGTGTGAAAGAACCTATTTTGGGACAACACTGAGATCACAGGAGTGCTTACAAAAATATCTGACTCCTCTTACCCTTTTGGACTTAATCAAGTCCTGCAGCAGTTAGTTTCATGTGTCAATGGAGAATAGAAGAGAATCAGTGTTTGGACATTCTCTGTCTAAACGTATTTGTATCATTTTATTCCTCCTTTCTCTGTTGTACAAGTGACCATAGGTGGGTGTATGTAGCCCACTCTGTTTGTAGCTCCTGAGGCAAGTGGGGTTGTGTCTAGGACATACAGCACAAACAGCTATTTCCATTCTTTGCAGTTACTGTGAGACCATGTTTTCTGCACATTTACATGAACTTCTTCCTTTGTTTAGGGATGCTGTTGGCCATCTTGGAAAAGTGCGGTGCCATCCCCAAAATCCACTCTGCTAATGTGTCTGTGGGTGAAGGCACAGTGGCTGCTGGCTATCAAGACTTCATCATTTGTGTGGAGATGTTCTTTGCAGCCATTGCCCTGCGCCACGCCTTCACATACAAGGTGTATGTGGACAAGAGAATTGATGCCCAAGGTAGGAAGTGTGCCAGTGCATATGGCTTGTCTCTTTGGTAGTGAGACTGGGTGGAGACTGGTCCCTCAGGCAGCCAACACATTGATATGACTCCCAACCCGATAGCTTGGAAAACGCCACATCCCCTCCTGTGTGGTGTCTGAACAGATTTATTGTGCAACAGCTCTCCGGGGCAGAAACCTTGTTTGAATTGCACTGTTCCCTTTTCAGTTCCCCAGTGTGCCACCCACGACAACTTGTTGCAGACCTGAGGGCTCTAAGATGTTGCATTGTTTCGGTAGAGTGGGTTTGTCCTTCTTCCTGTCTCCCCAAAGGGGAACTCCATTGCTCCAGATTGTGCAACAGACTGAAGGCAGGAGAGACACGGCCTAAAACAGGCTCTGTTTTGAATCTGGCTTGGGAAGATGAGGCTGTGCTTTGGCAATATGTTTGTCATGGAGGAGGAGGATCGTCCTGTAATGACTTTGTGAGGGCTGGGCTGCTATGAGGAAGATTCTTATTTTGGGGAAGAGGATGATGGATGTTATCTCTGGGAAAAGGGGGTTTTGTGCCTGGACTATGCAGTGTTTTCAGAATAAAGGGATTCCTTCCTGCTGGGGGAGATCTGTGCCAAGATGTGGGAAGACAGCAGCCCTTGGGCAGTGTTGATGTGGATGACCCCTCCATCCCAGAGGTTTTGGAAGAACAGTGGTTGCAGTGGGGGGAGATGAGATCTATGGGTGATGAAGGGTCAACTGCTGGTCAGTACAGTGGGGAATGTTTCAGCGGTGGGCCTTGTTCAGTTCTTGTTATTTCCTCTTTCTCTGTCTCTGTCTCTCTCCTCTTCCTTTTATCTCTCCCTTGCTTTGGCCACTGGTCCCTGATGCAGCTGTTCCATCATATGGGCCATACGGTAGGTACAGCATGCTTTGTGTGTTTGTCTCAGTTGGTTTCTAGCTGGGATGCTGTTCTCTCCTGATTCCCAGCCTGCCTACAGCCTGCCCTGTCCCTTGTATCCCTTCCCTTGCAAGTCTGTAACTCGACTGCCTCACACAGCTGCTTTAGGGTTGTCTGGAGTGTAAGTAGTAAAACAGCTGCGTGGGCATTAACGTGTAGCTTTAGAGCATTTGTGTCGGAGCTGTGGGCATCTCTCTCTGAAGAGTTGTGCAGGCTCTCAAAGGAGCTGCTCTCACCCCAGCCTCCCTTCACTTTTATAATTGCCACAGATTATTAGCATGCTTTGGTTCTCTGGGGAGCTCGTCCCCAGAACTGACCAGAGCCAGAAGCCCACACTGGAAATGGAACCTAGAAGCCATGAGACATGGCAGCTCCTAGAAGGAGACACAGCTTTCCTCTGTGCTGAGCACTTGGGTGGTACATTCTCCAGCTGTTGCTTCCTTCATGGTATCATTATGACACGTGGGGTGGTTCTGCCTCTGGTACTGCTTGTTTCCCCCCTTTTCCTTACTTTGTGCGGCTTTCCACTCGTATGATTTCTTTCCCATGGGCACTTTGATACCACCTAGCAGTCTTAATTTTCACTGAGTGGAATGGCAAATGCTATTTCTCCTATATTTTTAGAATTTACCTAATTTTTGTCTTCTGAAAGCATTTGGAGGAGCACCTCCCTACCTGACTGTATTTGTTGCACACCCAGGCCGGCACCGGTAGTGTGTAGTGGAGGTTGTCGCTGTGGGTGTGTCCCATTCTCATGGTGTGTCCCCCATTTGGTGCTGTGGTGGATTCACTTGGCTCACGTTGTCTGGGTTTAGGAGCACCTCTGGTAAAACTTGACACTATTTATGTGGCATTTCCTCAGCAGCTGCTTAAGGAAGTCTGTAACGTACCTTCTGTGGGATCTAGGATTGCATGTTCCCTGTTCTCCTTACCTTCAAATCAAGGAGTGTGGGAAGGCAGCAGTGTTCTTCACTTGTCCCTTCCTGTCTTACCCAAACAGGTCGCTGTGCTCCCATGAAGAGCATCTCCAGCAGCCTCAAGGAGACCATGAATCCCCATGACATTGTGCAGGATGCGATCCACAACTTCTCTCCAGCTTACCAGCAGTACACCCAACAGTCGACACTGGAGCACGGGCCCCCCTGGCGCAATGGCAGCCACGTGATCTCGCGCTCCCACAGCTGCTCCGGTGCCCGTGACAACGAGAAGACCCTCTTGCTGAGCTCTGATGATGAATTCTAGGGGGGGAAACTGCCAGCACAGGCTCTCATTTTTCTTTTTTTTTTTTTTTAATAATTTATTAATGCAGAAACACACAAGTCATATCACTTCCTAGAGAGTAAAGATTGCAGAAGTGGGCGCTTCCCATTAGCTTTTGTGGGTATGGACACGATGAGCAATGCGGAGGTGGCGGAATGGCCGGGACTCCATGCTCGAGCCCATTCCTTACAGCAGCAATCAAACTGAATTGATTCAAGCAAAGCTCCAGGGTTTGGGGCTCTGGCTTCCCACACCTGCCCAGCTTGGTGTGGAGTGTGACTGGCCTGAGCCTGGAGCTGTAGCCAAAAATGTTTTGGGTTTTTTTCAACAGGACAACCTGACTGCTTTCTATTTCTTTTCCTGATTGGTTGATGTAGGCACAGTTTTCTCCCCAGCTCCCTGGTACTAACATCTCTGTGATCCTTGGGAAATAGGATGGGGATGCAGCCATAAGCATTCCTGAGGACCAGACCAGAGACTGGTCTTTCTATATAGCCATTGCCTTGAGTGCTAAGTAAGGAACATCTGTCCCCACCCTCCTGAGCACCTGGTTATGAGTCCTTGAGTCACTTGAGTGAGTGAGGGGGAAAAGCACAGGGCTTTCTTCATGTTCCTTGGCTCTCTGCATCCCCAATTGCTATAAAAGCTTGTAGAAGCTCACTGGAGATGGAATTACTTTTTCACAAGGGCGGAGTTTTTTAATCACCAGGTATCCAAGCTTCCCATCTCCCTGGTGTTACTGTGGCAGGAAGCCTCCCTGGAGCATCTGTCTCCTTCTAACAAGACAGAGGACTGGCTGTGATAGATGGTGGAAGTTTATAGAGCTCTGGCCCTTTCACCCCTCTTTGGGAAGGGAAGATATGTAAACACAGAACCAATATTTCTTCTTGTTTCCTGTCCCCCAGCATCACATCTGCCCCTCTTAGAGGTAGCTGCCAGAGCAGGTCCTGGTCTCTCACAGGTAACTCTCCCCATGCTCATCATCACTGACTTTCCCCGAGCTACACAAGTTTTGCCCTTAGGCTGGACTATCCAGGAAGGAATGTTGCACACTCCTTTGTTTTTTATCTCTGTAGCTGTTCTGGGCCAAGCTGGAGCAGACTTGAAACCTGACATGACCTGGCTGGTCAAATTTGTCCCTTTTATTTTCTCAGGCAGCAGTTGCTGCTGCTGCTGCACATTTCACAGGCTCTGCTGCACCTGCAGTTCTATCAAGGGTGGAACCAGCATCCATGGAAGTGGGAGAAGCTTCCCCTTGCTTCTGTTGGGTTTTGGATGAACCCATGGGTACTTAGTGGAGCCAGAACAAAAGTGATCCCTCTGTAGATCTATCCAAAGACCAGGAAATGCCTCTTGCTTGCTTAAAATTATCTAGGGGGAGTGTGGGCAGTGCAGTCAAGTGCCTACAGCTCAGATGCTCCTACCTGCAAGCAGGAAGCAAAATTGAGAGATTGGAGTAAGCTGCTGTGTTCAGCTGTAATTTCTCCCTTCCTCTCCCACTTGATGCCTCCCCTGCCAAGAGCAGACCTGTGTGATTCTGGATTGCTCCTTGCTGCTCTGCTAGGAGAACTGGAGTCTGGTTTGCTGCCTGGAGTTTACCTAACCATTTGTTTCCTAATCCATCTGCTTGTTCACTGTCTCAGAAGTGACAGTGAGTGAAGAGCACCTCATTGATTCAGCACCTCTGCCCAAGCTGGGCAGCTTCTCTGCTGCTGGATTTCCCCATTTACACACATCCTGCAATGCCATGCTCTTAGTTACTAATTTTCTTAAGTCTGTGGCTGCTGATTTAGACATGCAAACACACACTGCCAGGCTTTGTGTGGGCTTGGTGTAAAATTTCCTCATGCATAAGCTGCCTGGAAAGCAGGGCTGAAGGTTGAATGGACTTTCCGTCTGTCTTCTATGGCTTTGATTAACAGTCCTCTAATGTGAAATACTTATGTTACTCTCTCTCTTAGGAAAGTGGGGCATGGGACATGATCCCATCCTCCCCTTTCTTTGCATTTGCAGGCCTTGATGATGTCCCAGTATCACTTGGTGACTGCCTCCAATCCCCCAATCTTTGTTGCATTTGGGTGGCTGAAATGTGTATGATTGCCCCATTGAGCATGAAGGTGGTCCAGGCTTAGAGAAGTATTTCTTAGAGCTTATTTTGAAATGTCTCTTGCATGTGTATATATATATATATATATATGCTTTGCAGAGGATCTGGATATTCTCAAAGCATCCTGTGTGTAATGGTTTCAAGTATAACTCTTTTGCACCAGCTGCCTTCAGAGGAGCCTGGTGAGCTAGTACCCAAACAACAGCCAGCTGCCCTACTTTGGAATTTTATATACATGTATGTTTTTTAACACCACACAAAATCACTGAGCTTCCTGCTCTCCCTCATGACTGGCAAGTGCCAGAGCAAGCACTGGCTCTGAAGCCACTTTGTGTTGGAGGAACAAATATGAGATCTAGAGCTTGAAACCAAGAAGGCCAAGGCATCCATGGTCTTGTAGGTCTGCTCGTGGTAGCCCAGGGCCCAAGAAATGTGCCAGTTCCAGGAGTAGACCCTTGGAGCTGCTCTCCCTCACCTGCTTCCGCTCTCCTTCCTTCCTTCCATTTTTGTTTACCATGTAACATAACCATGGGATTTGTTTATTATTTTTCCATATAGAGTAGTTCTTTGTATATAAATGACTGAAAAAAAAAAGTATGATAAATAAGACAGAGTCACCTAGTTTTGTACCTATCGTGTTTAACTGATGTGAGCTCAGCGACAAGCCGCTCTCTATTTTGGTCTTTGTGACGTTATACTCCGCAGAAATGAGCAAATATGATGACAAATAAAAAATATAGAGATAATATAGATTGTACTTAAGCTGCCTCTGTGTGGTGCTGTCTGGGTGACTTCTGTGAGTTTTTCCTCCTTGCAGGGACTGAGGCTTGGTGGGTCAGGATGTCTTGCCCTCTTCCCAGAAAGGAAGCTCCGTGTGTCTATGTAGGAGCGGATGGAAAAGCATCACTGCAGCACCCTGGGCTGAGACATCACTGCTGGCCCAAGGCAGGAGTGAAACCCATGTGTCAAAAACCTGGAGCAGAGATGAATCCTTCCTTAGGTGCTCACTGTGAAACACCAGTGGGAGAGAGGGGGGCCCCAGCAAACAGTGGCTTTGGAATTTTCTTCCATGAGCAGTGTTTGGGAGTGGGGGCATTTGCAGAGGCAGAAGGAATGGGAATGTCAAACCCCCAAACTGTCCTGAGTGCTGTAACCTGCTGGGGACCTGGCCCTCCTGGGCATTTGGAACATGCTCACCATTTCCACCTCAGTTCTGAGGAAGGGTGGCTTTTCCACACAGAGAGGAGGTCTGGCTTCATCTCCCGGTAAGGTCCCTGCCACACTTCTCCTTTTCCTGCCATCCATGGGCAGGAGCTCACTGCTTTCCTCCTTGCTGTTCCCGGGTAAGGCAGTAAGGTCACTCAGCAGGGAAGTTTTTTGGCACAGATGCCCTGACTGCACCTGCCTCTCCTGCACCTGGTCCAAGGACAGCCTGGAGGGAAGTGTAGTGAAAAGCATTATCTTTCCCAGGAAAAGCTGATTCAGCACAGCTGAACTGCTCCTGAAAGCAAGTGCTTTGGGGGGTGGTATTCAGCATTAAGTGTGCTTTTTTAGGCCCTTTCTCTCAGGGACTGTAAATCTGGTTTTGTCCTAAAAAGCCACGAGCTATCCCTCATCCCATCTTTTTTGGGTGCATTCTTGAGTATATCCTGCAGCAAAGCTAGAGGGAGCCAGAAAATCTGGTCTCACTCAACACAGCTCTGTCCCAAGTTCAAGAATGACCAAACACACTCTCACTGTGGAAAAAAAAAAACAAAAGAACTTGCTTTATTTGTAAAGTCTACAAAATACAGAGGAGTCAGGTAGGACACATACTGTAAGTCAGAAAATAAATAAGATTTTTTTTTTTTGCTCTATATAAGTATAAGATAAAATGTGATTTGCATATATAAAATATAAAGTACGGCTCTGTACCAACATCCTGGCTGCGCCGAGAGGCGGAATGGCAAAGAGGACGTGAAAATAACTTATGTTCGTGCAATAAATAAACCCAAGAGGAGTTGGGGTGGGGGATGCCAACCACAGTGTCCCATCCAGGAGTGGCAGGCACCTCTCTACAGGGAAGAATGGAGGCTGCAGCCGAGGGCGGCTGGCGTGGCAATACCCAGGCAGGGGCAGAATGGAGGGGCAGGGGAATCATCTGCAGCAGCAGATCCCGAGATGGGTCTGCCTCCTGCTACCTCCCCTGTGCTGCCTGCATTTAGTGAACCCAGCTCTTCTCCAGCCTTTCAGCCTGCTCGAGAGCCAGCTGTCCCACACCAGTGTCCAAGCTGGAGGAAAACCAAAAGGAGGAGCCTACCTGCCTGCCAGGCAGCTCCCAGGAGCAGCGATGCTCTCCACCCCTACTTCCCACCTCCTGCACCTCCACCCCTCTCTCTGCCTCCACATCTCTGACTCTCGAGGGCCAGGAGTACCTTTCCATGGGCTTTGTAGGTGGTGGGGCGCCAGGGAAGACTTGGTGGGGCCATACAAGCTGGCCTGTGCTGAGCAAAACAGTGTTTATCTCTGCTCCAGCTGCCTCCGCTTCCTTCCTGCCGGTGCTGCTGGATTTCAGACACCCGGCCAGGCTGAGTGTCCCGTCAGCAGGAAGAGGTGTGAAGGATGTGCGTGATAGAGAAAGATAGAACAGCACCACTGCTTCTCCCCTTCGTGGACAACAGCCCGGGCTGGCCCACTCACCTCCCTCAGCTCTCCCACACCCAATCACTGTCACCTCTGGGGTCCCCCAGCACCATAAGCTGCCACAGTGCTTTCCAATTCCATTCACCCTTACCAGGCATCAACCTGCAGCCACTTTATCTCCCCCTCTGACCTGCCAACCTTCCCTTGCCATCTGCATCCCCAGAGATTTCAGACATGCTGCCACCTCCCCCTCTGCTACAGCTGTGGTCCAGGTTGTGTGCCCAACGCTGATACCCTTCTATCATGCCTTCTTCCCCTACACTGCAAAACCTCTCTCTCCTCTTTTCCCTCTCTGGCACATGCTCCTGGGACTGCCTGGCCCACATTCAGCTCTCCCATGCCCTCTCACAAAAGAGAGGCACCTGACATTTTCCTATGAGCTTGGAGCTGTGGGATACTTCCCCACTGCTGCCTGTGTGGGTTTGCTCTCTCCTCTCTGCACACCCAAGAGGGGAAGGGGCTGTGGGGGCCACCAGTGAGGTCCTGTCCTCCACCCCAGCACCCACATAGCAGCAGCCCTCCCTACTTGGGGGAGCTGGAGTTCAAGGGACGGGAGAAGGAGGATTTGGGCACAGGTTCTGACAGGGAGGAGGTCGGGGAAGGGCTGGGAGGCAATTCATGGGGAAGGTGCCCCGGAGAGGACTGTGTCCAGCCGGGGGACAGAGGCCAGCACTAGGAGTAGGCGGCCTGGTTGGTGCTGGACTTGACGATGGTGATGACACTGGCGGTAGCCACCTTGGCTGGGGGCCCATGAGTGGCCACAGTGCGGGCGAAGCCCTGCAGGGCCTCGTACTTGCCACGGAGGGTGTCGAGCTCCAGGCGCATGGCAGCGTTCTCCCGGGCCAGCTTGTCCACCTCCCACTCCAGCTCCATCTTCTGCTTCTGCAGCTCTTCCTTCTGGCAGACGCGCTTCACCCGGCAGCTGGCAGCATAACCCCGGTTCTTCAGTGTCCGACGACGCTGCTTCAGCCTCGCCACCTCCTCCTTGGAGAGGCCCCGCAGGTGGTGGTTGAGTTCCCGCACTGACAGCCCCATCAGCTCCTCATCCGACAGCAGTGGAGTGTTCTCCCCCAGCTCCCGCTTCACCTGCCGGAGAGAGGGGTGGTTGCCTGAGACCCCCAAAACCAGCCCCCTGACTCCCAAGCCCCTGTTTCCACTGGTGCTCACCTTCAAAGCCTTGCTGGAGAGCCCGTCTGCAGCCATCCTTTCCTCACTCTGGCCCTGCTGAGCAGCCAGGAGAAAAGCCAGTTACTGCCAGCCCCGTGTCCCTCACCTCAGAACAGAGGACGGCCGGCCCTGCTGGTCCCCTGCCCGCTGCCCACATTCCCCCCACCCCGGGCGGCATGACTCATCCCACTCCTTTTAAAAAAATACATAGTAATAATATTAATAGCAATGATGACTGCAAGCAATAATAATAATGGGGCAAGGATGGACCTCCCGCCCTCCTTCATCCCATCACGAGACGGTTGGGATGCTGCTCTGCCCAGGGGACCCAAAACGCCCCAGCCGCCTGCTGGGAAGACAAGCTTTCCCCGCGAGGAGGAACACAGGCGAGATCCGCCCGAGGCTGAAGGGAAAGTAAAAGCAGCAGCCCCACGAAGTGACACCGTGGCGAAGTCACCCGGCCGGGACCCGTGCGGTGGTGCCGCCCCACCGCCCGGCGAGAGCACCGCGGGTCCCGGCGCGAGGGTCGGGTGTCCCGAAGGGTCACGGCACGGGCGGGTGAGGAGTGGCCGCCCCGTGATTCAGCAGCCCAGAGGGGAAAGTCACGGAAGCGGTGCCTGCCCCTCGTCGGTGGCCGGTCCCTCCCCATCCCTGGGTTCGGAGAGTGAGGAGGGGTCCGGGACCCCAGACGGCAGCCCAGCAGCTTTCCCCACCTCAGGGAGCCCCATTCTCGTTAGGAGAGCCCTTGGAGGGACGAGGGGGGCCGGACGGGGCCGAGAGCGCCCTGAGAGGAATGAGGGGCTGGAGGGGGGCGGCGGCAAAGGTGGA
>VZRQ01004164.1:0-50714 GCA_013397975.1 Machaerirhynchus nigripectus | reverse complement strand
CCCCACCCCTGTACCCCCGCCCTTCAAAAAGATGGCGCCTCCCGCCTTTCCGCCCTCCTCCCCCGAGAGGCGGTGGGCGCGGCGTTAATCCCGCCCCCGACGGCCCCGCCCCGGAAGGGGCGCCGCTGATTGGCCTGTTCCGGGGGGCGGTGCCGGCGATTGGCGGGCGGTGCGCGCTGGCGGCGGCGGCGCGGGGGGCGCTGGGGGCCCGTGGTGCTTTGCCCGGCGCCATCCCCGGAGCCACCCTCATCCCCGTTCCCGGCGCTGGGGCGTCACCCGGCGGCGCTCCGGGTCGCACAGTTGCGGGGAAGGGCAGGGACCGGGCGGAGCCAGTGGCCGCGTTTCCCTCGCGAGAAGCCGCCTGAGGCTCTGGGAAGATGCAGTTCTTTGGGCGGCTGCTGGACACCTTCAGCAGCGTCACGCAGATCTTCTCCAACCCGTACCGCGTGAGGGAGGTGCCGGCCGCCGAGTACGCCGGTCACGCCTGCCTGCGGGAGGAGTGCAGGGTGGCCCTTTACAAAAACAGCCTCGCTCGCTCCTGGGACTGCCTGCTGGTGAATCCCCAGAGCCCGCAGGTCGCGTTCCGGTGAGTGACAGACCTTTAGCCGTCCCTGCTGACGGGGGAGTCCAAAGACCCCAAACTGCTGGTGTGGGGGCTGCTTCGAGGCCGTGGGTGTGGGGTGATGTGTTAAAGTAGCAGGTGGGCTGGGAGGGTTGGAAGGCCCATGCGTGGGCTGGTGGAGGAGTTGCCGTCCAAACAGCTCGTGGAAACAGGACAGGGTCCAGACACTGAGACGACAGGTAGCTGTGATATAGTTCAGGGCATCCATAGGTACACGTGTATTTCTGTTCGTTCCTGTTGGTGGTTCAGCATCTGGAGGATACTTCAGAGCAAAACCTAACATTGTTCAGGAAGGGGGGTGCTCTCTTCCAGTGAAGCAGTCTCTCTGCTTCCCTTGGAACAAGGACGACACTAGTTGAAGAAGAAAAGGGAAGTTCCCGGCACTGCTGTTTGGAAAAGAGCTGTTTCCCTCAGATACACGTGATTGGTGTTATTCCTTTGAGCAGGATGACCCCTGTGCTTGCCTTTTCTCCAGGCTCTTCCAGCTGGACAACGAAGCAGACGCCCTGGTGTACTTTGAGCAATATGCCCGGCAGCTGCGACCTTTCTACGAGAGCTCATGCCAGCCCTTGTCCCTGGAGGAGCTCCAGCAGCTCAGTGACTGCATCCGCAGCTACCCCAGCTGGTCCCCTGCACACCTTGCTGTGGAGTTTGGCCGCCGGGAGAGCTTCCGACACAACCACATCCTGAGGCAAGGAGCAGGGCGGTTTCCAGGGGGTTGGTGCTCAGAAGGAGCTTGGGAGGGCAGGCTGGGCTGTGTTAGCGTATCCCTTCTTCACTGTGGGAGCTGGCTGGTGGGTTTCAACTTGCTGCTGCAGAGCCCAGAGCTGTGGTGTTTGAGGAAAAGGATTGAAGTGTCCTGCTGGAGATGCTGGTTAGGTTATTGCAACCCTCGTAGAGCTGATTTTTGGAGGGCTGAATTTCCCACAGGAGTGGAGGTATGGCAGGAAACAGTTTTTGGCCACAAGCCCTTGCTCTGTTTTCACAGGGAAGTTCTGTCGTGGTTTAACCCCAGCCAGCAGCCAAGCCCCATGCAGCCACTCCTCACTCCCCCACCAGCAGAAACAGGGAGAGGATTGAAAGGGCAAAAGGTAAAAAACTCATGGGTTGAGATAAAGACAGGGAAAGCAGAAGCCATGCACACAAGCAGAGTAAAACAAGGAATTGAATTACTGCTTCCCACAGGTAGGCAGGCGTACAGGCACCTCCAGGGCCCCATCATGCATTGTGGTGACTTGGAAAGACAAACACTATCACTCCAAACATTCCCCCCCAACCTTCCCCCAGTTTTATATACTAAGCATGATGTCATATGGTCTGGAAGATCCCTTTGGTCACTTGGGGTCACCTGTCCCAGCTGTGTTTCCTCCCAGCCTCCCCTGCACCCTGTCTCCTCACCGGTGGGTCAGTACAAAAAGCAGAAAAGACCTTGGCTCTGTGTGAGCCCTGCTCAGCAGTAACAAAAACATCTCTCTGTTGTCAGCTCCGTGTTCAGCACAAATCCAAAACACAGCCCCATTCCAGCCACTGTGAAGAAAGTTAACTCTACCCCAAGCCAAAACCAGCACAAGTTTACCGAGGGGAGACTGGTGAGGAGTTAGGGGACTGGAGGGCAAATGGCAGCACCATCGCCAGGTTGCTGACTGTAACCTGTCTCCTGCCTTCCTTTGGGCAGAGGGAGCTGATCCCATATGGAGGGCAGAAAAAGGAACAGCATGTCAGGGAGAGAGTCCAGGGCAGGGCTGCTTGATGGCCTTTCCCTGTGCTCCTTCCCTGGCAGGAGGCCAGGCTCTCCTGAACCTCATGGTTCACACCAGACGGGGCAGAGGTGGAAGGTCCCTCTGTGTCAGCTCCTGGAGCAGCTGCAGGCCCTCCTCCTCCCCATGGCCATTCCTGGGCCTCACACCGAGCCCTCTCTTGCAGCTGCGTGAACAGCACGGACAGCGAGGATGGCTGCACCCCGCTGCACCTGGCGTGCCGCAAGGGGGACATGGAGTGCCTGCTGGAGCTGCTGGAGTGCCACGCGCGCGTGGACATCACCGACAGGAACGGGGAGACTGTTTTCCACTACGCTGTGCGAGGGAACAACCCCCAGATCATTGAGGTGGGAGCGACTTCTAGTCTGGGAGAAAGTGGGACCAGAACTGGTCTTCTCTGTGCTGTGATAGAGATGGGAAAACAGCTGCAGATAGGGGAAGAGAAAGTCAGTTCCCTCTGTTGAGGTAATGCTTGAGCCTGATTTCAGCCTCTTATATCCCCTCTTTACTAGTGCTGTTTCCCATAATCAGAGTCCAGATTCCACCCTGCACTAGAACAAGGACATTAAGCTAGTTTCCTTAGAAAGCATCCTTCACTGCTATTTGCATCAGGCCTTCATCCTGCCTTTCCTCAGGCCCATGGCTGTCCCTTCCCTCTCTCCTGTGAGCAGGGTGTTTGGTTTTGGGCAGAGTGCTCCTGTAGGGAAGTGTGTGTTGAGGCTGCCATGGGGGATCGTGTGTTGCCCGCACAAACAAAGAACAGTTTGGAGCTGCCCTGGGCTCTCCTGAGCTGCAGGACCTGCTGTTTGAACTGAGTGGCCTTGCATGGGGGACAGTGATCAGAGCCTCGAGGCAGAGACAGTCTAAAGTTGTAGGTGTTTTTCATTGCTAAGGAGTGCCGGGCAGAGTGACGGGGTTTGTGAGGGCGTGGGTGGCCTTGCACATGGTTCCTGAGGTCTGTCAGCTCCCCAAGACGTGGTGCGAGCCTGAGACTGGCTCTTCCCCATGGCTGCAACCCCCATGGTTGCCCAATACCTGCTGTGACAGCTCTCCCTCTGCCCAGCAGTCTGTGTTGGAGTTTCCTAATGCATGATGAGGTAGGGATGAGGATCAGGGCTTGCCATGCTGTGGGGTGGGCAGTTAGGAACTTTGTATTAAAAAGATATCCTCTTCTTTATTTCTCTGGTGGCATTAACTTGGCTTGTTGTCTGATCTGTCTTGTGTTTGTTTCTTTTCTCTATTGATTCCTTGCTAAACCAAAGAAAAGAACCTAAATTCCCACTTCGCATGTGTGCACTAGGGCTTGCAGGGTTTCCCCAGTGTGGCAGTGGGATATTTTTGTGCAACAAACCAGTCAGCACATAACAGATCTACAATTTACAGGGAGCAGGGATGGAGGGGACAGGCTGTGTAGCATTGTGAGGGGTCCAGTGCTCCAGAATCTGTCCTTGGAGCTCAGGAAGAGAGGTGGTGCTCTTCCATGTTTGTCTGTTTATTTATCTACTGTCTCCTCCTTCCAGCTCCTGGGCAAAACTCCAACTACTGGCTTGGACCACCTGAGCAATGACGGGCTGACAGCTCTGCACCTCGCATGCCAGCTGGGCAAGGAGGACATGGTTCGGTCCCTGCTGAAGTGCCGTGCCAGCTGCAGCGTTGTGGGCACGCTGGGCTACCCCATCCACACAGCACTGAAGTTCTCCCACAAGGGGTACGTGTAGTCTCCCTTCCAGTCTGGGGACCTTCCTCAGCATTGTCCAGGGCTGTGCTCAGTAGGACAGGTCTCATGTGTAGCCACTGGCAGAGGAACAGGGAAGTGCTGGTATGGGAAAGAAAGAAATGCTTTCAGAATAAAACCTTTTTCCCTCAAGTTAATACATTATTCAGTATCAGACATCAGGAGAAAGCCACGGATTTTAAAAGATATGTTTGTGAAATACTTCCTCTCAGAATGAGCTGTAGGAAGATGATTGACTGATGCATGGATAGTATTAATTGCTGTAGCTCTGTCTTTGAGTGCTCTGATCCTAATAAGCTTTCATTTCATAGCCTAGTTTTTCCTATCTCCTGTAGGCCAGAGATACTCTTGACTTTTAATAATACACTCTGGAACTGAATCAAAAGAGGCACAATATTTGCTCCCTGTTTTCTTTGGAGAAATTCAATTCCCTTTGTATATGCTTTATAATACTTAATGTTCAGAGAGTGTCCAAGCTCTTCAAACAGGGCTTTCAAGGCAACACCAGCTGATTTTTAAGCATTTAAAATGTAGCTGCTGGTAGCTGATTTTTAAGCATTTTGAAAAGTACTTCTCAACATTAGAGACACGTTCACAAGCCCAAAATGGGCATAGGTCACTGAGGTTGCACTGGGGCTCCATCTCTTGTTCGAGGTTTGTTTGGTGGTAGTGGAGAGGGCATGCTTATTTCATAAGTCTACCCACCCTGTTTTCTAGGCACCAGATACTGGTCTGTTCACAACAGGTGTGGTTTTTCACTCATAGGGAAGTTCACTGATTCTTAATTTCAGCAAGTATTTAACTATCATAGTTCTATCCCCATGTTTGCATGGAAAGAGAGGAGAAGAATTTAGCTTCTCAGGTTTGCAGAGTTTCCAGAAATGCCGTATTTCTGTATTAAGGAAGCACCCAGATGTTGCTCCACAACTTGTAATTGGGAAGAGGTTCTCCTGCTCCCAACACTTTTTGGCTTGTATGCTTCCTGTTGTGCCCACACTTTCTATGAAGAGCAAAACAAAAGTGTGGCTGAGGAACTCGCAGGTGTTGCAGAGACCCTGCTGCTGCTGCAGGGTTTCCTGGTTTTCCTCTGGGCAGAAGGCAGATGGTGATGTGAGTGGAGGTCTTGAGTCAAGACAACAGCCACCCATCCTGTCATCTCACTGCCTTTCCCAGGTGTGCCCAGGCCATCCTCGAGGCAGATGCCAGCCAGGTTTGCTCCAAGGACCCACGCTATGAAGCCACTCCACTGCACTGGGCAAAGAAGGCGGAGGTAATGGAGCCAATCCGTGGGGAGGGCCTGTGCTGCTACCCAGCACCCAGTTAATTCTTCCTGTGGCTAACCTGCCCCTTTCCAAGTGCACATGCAGAGCCCTGGGACTGTCAGAGCCCAGCCAGCAGCCCAGTGTTTGATTCTCTTTTCCCTGTGCTAGTTGGTGCTGTTTGCCACAGGGAATAGAGCAGTGGAGCCTTGGAGTGAAATAAACTGGTGGGCTCATACGTGGGATTTCATCCATGGCTGTGAAACTGCCAGCTTGTCCCTTTTCCCTTTTGTTGAGGAAATGGCAGCACTGTCCTTGAAGCACAGTTGCCCCTGGAGGGAGCTCTCTTCTCATTACCTGCCAGTTTCCTGGGAGCACACGGAGCAATGCCTTAGAAACTGCAGGGGAAGGGTGAGGTAGGCACAGAGTGGTGGCACGTGGGTGAAAGTCCATGTCCTGCCAGAGCCGGGCAGGATGGTGATATGCCATGCTGGAGCACCTGAATGATGCTTGTTGCAAGCAGAGGACACTGCTATAGCAGGGCTCTTTTCCCTCCTGCAGTTTCCATTACTCTCAGAAATGTCCTGTGGATTTTCAGAGCAAACCTAAATTTTCTTGGCTTATAAAGAGAAGCTCAGAAGGCAGAATTTTTCTCTTCAGTCTGCAAGGATCCTGGCTTGAGTAGGAACTGTTTTTTCTCTGTTGATCTCAGCCAGTCATTATAGTTGTGTATCAATCCCAAAGCATCCAGAAGCTCTAGCCAGATTGTGCAGCCACCAACTAGTTCTGTGGGAAAAGACAGAGAAACCCCAGTGCTTGGAACAATTCAGCTGGCATCTGCCAGCCAACTGTATCCAGGCTAAGGCTCCCTCCTCTTCCCCTGCTTTGCTTGCCATGAGACCTGCATGGCGTGAGCGCCCGGCTGTTTGTCCTCACGACTGCTTTATCTCTTCTTGCCGCGGCCCGTGCGCGTTCGGGCACAGATGACGCGGCTGCTGCTGGAGTACGGCTCCGAGGTGAACGTGAGCAGCCGCACGGCCGACATGGCTCTGCACATCGCGGTGCAGAGGGGCCGCCTGGACTGCGCCATGGTCCTGCTCACACACGGCGCCCACACCAACGCCCGGGGACGCGACGGCAACACCCCGCTGCACCTGGCCATGAAGGTGAGTGTTCTGCACTGGCTGCTGGGAAGGAGAGATGATTTTCTCAAAGGGTGGAGACAGGGACAGAGTCCTTTGAGATCCTGGCTGTTCCGTGCGGTGTTCCCTTGTGGGTGCTTTGGCCGATGAAAAGGGGAGGGAAGGAATGACAAATCATGTAAGTGGCTCTTGACTGAGCTTTCTGTTATTCCCTAGCATGACCACCTGGATATGATCAAAGCAATCATCGTGTTCGGAGGAGATGTTGAGATCCCCAATGATTTCGGGGAGACACCAGGGCTGTTGGCAGCCAGGAGCAGTAAAGGTGAGGAAGCATGTCAGCAGCCTTATAGGGTGAGCCCAGCATCCTGTCTCCCCTTGGTGGCCAAAACAGTGTCTTAGGGAGAGGTGAAAACATGCCATGTATGGGTGATGCTTCTCCAACATGCTTTCCCAGCTTCTAGTTGCTCACATAGTAGGCACTTACTTTGCTAGCAGCATAGGCTTTGTATTAATAGCCCTTGATGAATTTCTCTTCTGTGACACAGAGATGCAAGAGGAAAAGCTGGCATGCACTCCCCCTTTTTCAGGTCACCATGTTAGGCACTGCAGGCTCACAACGGGATGATGCAGCACTGCTGAACCACCCAGGCACTGGCAGACATGGGCAGTTCTCCAGGGGCAAGAAGTGTGTGGCACACGCCCTTGAAGCTGCACAGCAGTGGGTACTCCTGCTGTGCACAAGTCCTGCTGCCTGGTGTTTGGGGAGAGATACCCGGGACGTGTTTTGCCCTTCCCCAGGTCATCCCAGAGACTTTGTGAGGGTCCAGCCTGCTGTGAATTTGGCAGAGCACGTTCTCCCGTGGTGTGTGCGTGCACTGATTCTCTTTCTGATCTGTAACTCCCCCTTCGTCACCTAAGGTGCGAACCGGAAAGTGCTCTTAGACCTGCTGCAAACTGTAGGGACCGAACGCTGCCACCCACCACCCAACCCTGACTCCCCAAGCCTGGCACCATCTGCTGCCTCCTTCCTGGAAGGCCAACCTTCCTCGCGGAGCAACCTCAACAGCTTAGGTAACTCCTTCCCTGGCCCTCCCTTGCTCTTCTCCCTTCTTGCTTCACAGTGCTGTCTCAGACCTCTTCTTCAGACGGGCTGTGCTCTGGGAACTGTCAAAGCTCTCACTATCTGGTGACTCTGTGGTGACTCCGTCCTCACTGACCTGTTGCAGGATCTCATCTCTTTTCTCTGCTTTTCCTATTGTGTGTATTCTAAACTCTTGTACTCAAAACATTTGTTTTATTGACCTGACACAATGTAGTTCTGTAAAAAGAAAGACTGATTGCCTCATCTCTCTGGAAGAGGGGGCACCTAGTTGCCTGCATGTACTTTATCCACTGGGTCATGTACAGAAGGGAAGGTACTTGCTGGTCTTCCTTGAGGACCTCCCAGTGTTGTGCTGGGCACAAGGAGATTTACAAGTGTCACTTATTCAGATCCTGGAGGCCGGCAGCTGGGAGAGGGAAAGGGTGAAGCCTGAGGATAAGCAACCTTGATCATTGGGTTTGTTATGCATGGGAAAAGCCTACCTTGGGACGTATGATTGTGTTGAATCTTGTGGTCTATGCTGCCCAGACTGTGTGAATAAGCACATGGGTCTTTTCTAAGTGACAGGCTGTCTGCCTTTAGGGAGCTCCAGAGCTCAGGCAGAGGCAACAAGAGGGGTTGTAGACTAGGCAGTGGGGGAGTTGACTTGGAGGGTCATGAGAAGAATATGCAAGCAGCTAACATCTGCTTGTGGACCACTTCCCATCTCAGGTTGGAGGTTTTCTTTGCAAAGGTTCTCCTGTGGGGCTAGAGGACAATTGTGGAATGTGTCTGTGTCACCACACATCTCACTGGCTGCTGACACCAGGACTTTCTTCGCACCATAGCCTGGTGAAGGCAACCCATGCCCAGTTTCAGCTCTGATGCAGTGACAGAGCAAAACTCTTTTTTGTCGTGGACTCTGGCCCTTGAAGAAACTCCTCACCGCATTCATTGTCGTCCACAGCCACCTTCTGGCCTGGGTGCAGGCAGGAGTATGTAACTTCTCTCCCCGTGTTCTTTTTTCTTTTGGTTTCGCAGGCTGGCTTTTCACCTAGCCTGGATTGGTGCCCCACACCAAGGGTGGCCTGGGTGAACATCAGCTGAGGGGTAATGACAAGTCACCCTGTCCCCACAGCTCTCTTGCCTAGGTTACTTTGAGGAGTAGATTTAGGTTTTATCTTAACAGCTTGCAGTAAACTGCGTAGTGGGCACGCTGCTGGGCTCTGCCTTCTCTCACCCACTGCACATCATCTGCTTCTCCAAATCCTGTCTTTGCCAGTGCATCTCCAGCTGCCTGCTCTGAAGGATGGTTGCTGTCCCTTGGTGTGAAGTTAAATTTGGGGGGGTACCTGTTGGCTGTGGGTAAAGAGGGCTTATGTCTCCTGCAGGGACCTTTACTCTATGGGGAAGGGAGATGGATATTCTCTCTGTGTTTATGGTGTTCTCTCTGCGTTTATGGTGGAAATTGGTTACCACACTGGTGGTGATCTCTAATTTTTGTGTTTTTCCTTTTGCATGTTCATGGCCCTCTAGGGTACAAGGACCTTCTGTATATTTCCACAACACTCGGACAGTTGTTGAAGGCACCAGATGTTGTGGACATGCCCAGTGAGGCTAGAGGAAAGTAAGTGAGGAACAGCTTCTGTCCAGGCTCCTGTGCAACTTGAAGGTGAAGTCTGTGTGTGAATTCTCCCTCCCACACCCATGGGGATGGCATCCTCAGAGCTGACATTATTTTGTGCCCATCAACGTTGCAGTTTTTGCCAGCATCTTTTGAGAAATCTCTGTTTCCATAAATGATCCCTGCCTGTCCTGCCTGGAGCTGCAGTGTAGCCTGAGATCAGAAGGTGAAACCCTGCTCTGTCCCTCCCCTGTGCCACTGGGCATCCAACACTGTTTTGGCTTTGTGATTTCCCTGTCTCCACACACTGCCCTGGTGTTCATTCACTCAGCTCCTCTGCACTGTCTTGGCAGTGCCTGCACCTCGCCTTGCGTGGAGTGGAGGAGGAGGTGGCACTGAAGTGTTGCTGAAAGGATTTAGGTCTGTCTGCTTTTTTATTTATGACACAACACCCATTAATGTGTAGTAAGGGACTTGGGTGTGTTTTTGGCTGGTGACTCTCTCTCTGGTGTAAAGGTTAGAGGTGGCTGTGCAAGAGCAAAGGATGTTGCGCCAGCTCTGACAAGGCTTATTGGATGTGTTTTACTTGCACTTGAGAAGGCACTGCTGGATTTATTTATTCACTGATTACACTGTCTGCAGCAATCTACCTACTGGCATAGCTTCCTGTCCCCAGGGCCGTGTTCCCACAGAGTGTTCTGTGGTTTGTAATCTGTCCCACAGCTCCCAGTCATGTGTGTCTGTCTCCAGTCAGGACCGGCTCCTGTGCTTGGATGGAGGGGGTATCCGGGGCCTTGTGCTCATCCAGCTTCTCCTGGCTATTGAAAAGGCCGCGGGCCGTCCCATTCGTGAGATTTTTGACTGGATCGCAGGGACCAGCACTGGAGGGATCTTGGCGCTGGCTATTGTACATGGTAAGGACATAATGGGTCCCTTCTCGCTCCGGTGGGCCCCAGTGTTCCTCTCGGGGGAGCAGATGTGTGGTGGGAGCTGCCTCTCTGAGTCCCGACTGAGATGTTTCCTTCCTGCCTGCCAAAGGAGGGAAGAGATGTTCCTTAATGAAGGAAAGCCTAGACCTGGCTTTGCGCTTACTTCTCTTGTCAGCTGGCTTTGAGCAGCTTTCTGGGTTTTGGGGAGTGCGTGGTGGCCGAGGTCAATGTTCTGTTCTTCCTGTGCTCCCCACAGAGGCCTTAGGGCAAGGGGATTGATACAGTCTGGGAATGGGAAACTGCTCCAAGCTTGCTCTTCCTGTGTAATCCTTCCCAGTCATGCTGCTGAGAACCAAGCAGATGACAGGCAGCTTGGGAAGGGGGTTGGATTGGGAGTGATGCCTCCCGTCTCCCACTTGTCCTGGCAAGTCCTTGCTCTGATGTGCTGTTTTCTGCCTGCCTTTCCTCCCGCCCCCTGCTCCTGCCTACACTGTTGCCCGTCTCAGGGAAATCCATGGACTACATGCGCTGCCTGTACTTCCGCATGAAGGACATGGTGTTCCGGGGGTCTCGACCCTACGAGTCGGAGCCCCTGGATGAGTTCTTGAAGAAGGAATTTGGGGAAAACACCAAAATGACAGATGTCCGAAAACCCAAGTAAGTCCTGCCTCGGGCTGTGCTGGTCGATGCTGTCCCACCTGTGCTCTAGACCTGTCTCAGCAGAGATGCTCAGCCTCTCCTTAGAGCAGATCTGGAGGAGTGTGAACTATTGAAACCATAAGAGGTTTTTTTTTTCCATTTTACTCTTATTCTCTCATGTCTGCTTCCCCAGGGTTATGGTGACAGGAACACTGTGTGACCGACAGCCAGCTGAGCTCCACCTTTTCCGGAATTACCCTGTACCAGAGACAAAACGCTCCACTGAATACAAGACTAGTGCATCTTTCCAACCACTCACTCGGCCAGAAGGTAAATGATGGTACATGGAAGTCCAGCTGACTGTTTGGGGAGATTTCACCGCTCAGAGACAGATGTCATGTTCTTCCTCCCATTGCTCTAAAAATCAGGGTGTCCTAGCATTGGCTCAGTCCTAGTGATGACTTGTAACTAGGTCCTAGTGATGGTTCTCATTCCTCCTCTCTCCTCCTCCATTGGCTTCTCTTGTACCAGGAGCAGGGGCTGGCTAGAGAGGTTCATGAGGAAGGGCTCTGCTAGAGGAGTCCTGCATACAGTCAGTACCTTTCCCTGGGCTCTCACAGAAAAACATGGAAAAGCCATGTAACTGAGGCGTGCAGCCAGCTTGCTGCCTTGTCTGGCACACATAACAGGTTCACTATCAAAATAACAGCAAGGAAACAGATAGAGAGTGAATTTGACCCGGGATATGTAAAAAGTGGTGAGAACATATTTTAAAGCCCTGCAGAGTCATCCTGTGCATCCAAGCATAAGCCCTTCTGTTGGGAAGAAGAGGCACAACCACGTAGGGCAGGATTTCCTGGGATTGCAAGGCACCTGATTTGTGTTGGTGGAGCTGGGGTGCTTTTTGTGCACAGCAGAGGTGCTGCAAGAGGCCTTTTGCTCTCTGTCCCTGCAGAGCAGCTCGTGTGGCGCGCTGCCCGCTGCAGCGGCGCGGCTCCCACTTATTTCCGGCCCATCGGCCGCTTCCTGGATGGAGGGCTGCTGGCCAACAACCCCACCCTTGATGCCATGGCAGAGATCCACGAGTACAACAAGACACTGATCAAAAAGGTGAGGCAAATCCTAGCCTTGACTGGTAACTGGAGTTTTTTGGCCCCACTGAGCCTCCCTTGAAGAGGAAGCGGGTTTGAGAGTGGATGTATCTTAGTGGATAAACAAGTTAGCAGTGCAGCACCCTAAAAGGGGGTGTATGGAGGGGTGTATGTGTTGGGAATAGTGGCTGGGAGGTGAGATGCCTCTTCTAAAAAGGGTGTGAGAGAGGGAGACAGTCTCATCAGCTTCTCCTTGCTGCTTTGAACAAGGATGATTCAGTTGATGGTTGTATGTGGCCCCTGACAGGGCTCTGCAGGGCCATTATCTGCCCAAAAATAAATGAAGACAAGGGTAGGGTACTCTGCAAGTCTGAAGAGTGAATGTTTTCTGAGGTGTGGCAAGTTCTTAAAAAAAATTAATAACCAGGGGCAGCTATTGCTCCCTGTAGCTGAAAGGGGAGGTGTGTTGCCAAAATGACTAAAGAGTTGAACTGTTTCATGGTTATCTGGTCCTAGGACTCATCTCTGGTGTGATCCCATGGGTTTGGGTGTGGTCAGGGGAGAAGGACAGAAGTCTTGTGGGTTACAGCTGTCTCTCTAGGCCGTACTTAGGGGGAGGATGGGAGAAGAAAAGGCTGCTGAGCCTTTTGCCTTTGCTTTCAGAGCTTCCCCAGGACTGCTGTGAAAGACATGCTCCACTTTCATTGTTGGTCCTTGCAAACAGGTCTTTTGTTTGTCCTCAGGGTCAGAAGCATGAAGTAAGAAAATTGGGGTTGGTGGTCTCCCTGGGGACAGGGAAACCTCCGCAGGTCCCAGTGAGCTCTGTGGACGTTTTCCGCCCCTCAAACCCGTGGGAGCTGGCGAAGACCGTCTTTGGGGCCAGGGAGCTTGGCAAGATGGTGGTGGATTGTGTGAGTACTGGGAGGAGGGAATGGCGAAAGACCCCTGGGGTTGCTTGCAGGGAGGGAGAAAAGGTTTCCAGTTTCCAGCTTCCTCCTTTTGGAAGTGAATTCTATTTCCTTGGAACTGCTCTGGCCATGGATGCAGTGGGTAACGTAAGAATTGCAGGAGCACAGCAGGCCTGGAGACCTGTCTGATTATTTGGGGTTTTGAGTGCTGCAAGGGGGACACTCATCCCCAAGGGATATTCTTGCAGCTGAAAGGAGCTAAGGACAGGGTGGTGGTCAAGTGACTCTTAGGAACATTTGCTGGCGTAAGTTTGTGAAACTCAGTATCTTTCCAGGAAGCATTGCTTATCATCTGAGCAACCTGGGAAAAAAAAAAAAGAAAAAAATACCCCATGCCTCAGAAAACAGCAATTAGTTTTTCTTTAGAAAAGCTTTGTTTTCCCCACTGGGGAAATCAGTAAATACTAGAGAAGTGGGAGAGTCACTAATAAAAACCAATAGTTGATAGCTGTGGTTAGGAGCGTGTAGTTGGCATATGCACTTGTGTGCTTCAGGAAGAAGATCATTAAATGTTGTACATGAAAACACTCTAAATGGATGCAAGGCAGAAAGATCAGAACTGAAGTTCTGACTATGATCTTAATGCTGTTGCTTTATCTCCTTTTTAGCTTCCTGAAGTGAGAAAATGCCCAGAGTCCTTCTGCTTCCCCTGTCTTTTACCTTAGGGCTCCCAGGGAAGTTGTCCCAGGATAGCCCAGTAAGCCTGCAGTAATCACAGGCTCTGCTGTACAGGGCTTGGACAGAATGGATACAGATGAAATCCCAAGGAGACGGTCATTAAGGTCATCCTGGGAGTTTCCTTGAGGCAATCCACTCTATGCTGTGATGTTTGAAGGGTTTGTAGGGTGCAATTCTTGTGTCCCTAGGATCAAGAGCACTGATCTTATGTTAAAGATAAAAAAGAAAAAGCCAGCCCGCTCTTGGTGGTGAGCAGTGCCATCCAGGATGCACTTGCTCCTGTTTTTTGTTCTCCCTCTGCGGCTTGTGCAGTTGGACTTGGTGCCAGGGAAGCCTCTTGCAGGGAGGGGAAGAGCAGCCGGGCTGTAACTGTGGGCCTGTTTCTCCCGCAGTGCACTGACGCAGATGGCCCAGCTGTGGATCGTGCCAGGGCCTGGTGTGAGATGACGGATGTCCCATATTTCCGGTAGGAGCTTCCTTTCCGCTCTCTTGCACAGGCCTATTTTTATCCCTCTCACTTCAGACCTGGCTGTGGCGTGCGTCATCCCAAATGGCATCCCCTCCAGAGGCACGCCTGCCCAGACCTGTCCCCCGCCCCCTGCACATGCCTCAGTGACATGATGGAGTGTGCCCTGGCCCTCCACATGAGCTGAGGCACCCAGCACGCCTGGTCTGGGCCAGTTAGGGGAGACTCAGGGGGGTGTTGTCTTGCATGGTGCTTTGGGATGTGCATCCTGCCCTGTTGCACCCGGCACAGCCTGTTTTAGACTTGTCCCTCATGTGCTGCGGTTGCTTCACTGTGGTTGGGCTTTGAAGGAGCGGGAAGGCCTCTGCTCTGCGAGCCTGGCAGAGCACCCCAGTGATGGTGGGAGCCGCTCGGTGGAAGTGTCCTGCTTGGCAGGCTCGTGCCTGGTCACCCCCGTGTCTGTACCCAGCTGGTGATGCTGCCTCACTGTCCTCAGGCTCAGCCCTCAGCTGCACACGGAGGTGATGCTGGACGAGGTGAACGACACTGTGCTGGTGAACGCTCTGTGGGACACCCAGCTCTACATCTACCAGCAGCGGGAGCAGTTGGAGCAGCTGGTGCGACATCTCTGCCGATGACTGACCTGGAGGTGCCCGTTCGGCATTCCGAAGGCAAGGAGGAGCAGACACTAAAATGGCTCAGATCTGCCCTTGAACCAAGGTGTTGAGGTGGGGGAGGGACTAGTAATAATCAAAAGGAATTAGTATTTAATAGACAGCAGTGCACATACACCTGTATTCCCAGACACAGAATGTATGACATGTATGATAGCTGTAAAATGCTGACAGTTATCTTTGTGCTGTAACCCCATCTCTGCTGCTGTGCTTGGTTTTGCTGCCCTGCTCTCTGACCCAGAATCCAGAGCCCTCACCTGTCTTGAGCTGCAGCAGCTGGAATGTCTCCTGTCTGTGCAGTACCACCACTGACAAAGCACCGTGCACCTTCCCACGTCACAGAACAGGCCTAGGCCTGATAAAGCTTCAGGGATTGCTTGGCCTACTGGGCCCAAGGTATTTCAGAGTGTATAGCTTGGTAAAAAGGGATTATTTTTCCCTGAACACCCAGTTTGAAGTGGAGCAGAAATGCTGCAACTTTTTGCAGTAGACATGATGCAGAATGTTGCTACTGGCCTTGGGAGAAGGGCAAGCCTTTCCTGAGACCGTTGTCTTCTGCAGCAGCTTCTCCTTTCCCCTCTGTGCCAGGCTGGTAACACAGCACTGACTGTGCCTGGGGAGGGAGCAGACTCCCCCACCCAGGACTTTATTGTGCCACTGATTTGCTGTGCTACACCTTGCTCAGGGGCTGAGATGTGAAAGCCTGTCTTCACTCACAGCAAGCTCAGTGGAAGGGACAAGAGCCTTGGCTTCGTAAAGAGATCATTTCTGTTTATTCCTAAAATGAAACTGAAATGCTCTGACTTCAGTTCCCACCAAAGAAGCCAGCCCTTTGACAATTTGGATTTACTTTTTTCTTATGACTGGAAATTCTACTGTGATTGCTATACCACTCAGTGTTTCTGCAGTAATTTTTGCATATTTATTAATAATTTATGTATCTGTTTGGAGGCGTTTTGAGGAGTAACCTGAAAAACTGAATTTTTAATAATTTTCTTCTGAGTGAATGGACTGCTGCTGCCTGTTTTTGTGAGAAACTGACATGTCCTAAAATAAAGAGGGATTTGCATTTGGTTCCAATGTTGTGCAGTCCATGGTTGTCTTGTCTTTCTCTCTATCCTACAAGTTCCCAGAGAGGTTCTTGGCTTGCAAAATCTGAATTTCTTACAGGTAGAAAATCAGAAAAGGGGGTCCTTGAGAGACAGCATTTACACCCTTTGTATGGGCTGATGAGATGATTGAGCTGTCCCTGCAGGCAGCCCTGGCAGCAGTGTGTGGTGTGAGTGGCTGGTTGCCCCACAGTAGCTGCAACCAGAGTAGAGAGGCTTTGGACCAGCTGCAATACGAGGATCCTCTTGGAGCTGGCCAGGCCTAAAAATTAGAATGCTGGGTTTTGCTTGATCCTTCTCCTCCCAGGCACAAGCCCAGGAGAAATCACAATGGCAGCACTGGTCCTGGCTCACCAGAGGTGAAACCTGGGAAAGGGTTCAGACAGAAGCCTGTCCCTGCTGTTAGAGAGTTTCAGTGAGAATGGGAGTGGGAGGGAGGCTAAGAGCCAGAGGGCTGAAGCTTGGGGTGGGGGAATAATGGGCAGGGAAGAGCTGAAGTTCGTTTAGAGCTTTTGTTGTGCTCCCCGCTGCCTGCTGCTCTTTGCTGCCTGCGATCACACGCCGATAGGGATCTCCTGACCTGCGAGGTGCCTGCGTGAGAGAGACCTGGAGACGCCTCAGTTGCTCAGCACGGTGAGGCCGAGCAAGCCGCGCCGGAGCGGTGGCAGGGCCGGAGGCAGCGAGCCATAAGGCGGTGGCTCGGGCAGGTGGCCGGCGCCGCAGGTGTCAGGACGGGCAGAGCTGGGTACCAAGCTGGCAATCAATAATGCAAAGAGGCGGTCACATGTCCTTGCTGGCTGTCGCAGGATTCCTCTCTCCCCCCCAGAGTCTGGTTACTTCCAGAGATCAAGTTCCAGCCTCTCGGCTGGTGAATTATTAAACTCCATCAGTGCTCCCTTTGTACCACGTCTGTGTCTCCCTGCTGTCCTTCCTTGCTGGTGACAGGCTCTTTCCATCCAGCTGGCTGTGCAGAAGCAGAGTCCTCCAAGCCAGTATAGCACCTTGTACTCTCCTTTGCTCCTTGCTTCTCTGTGGGAGAGCGAATAGGCTCCAGGGATGGATCTGTCCTACAGATCCACCATCTCCATCTATAAGGTGAGTGTTGGCATCAAAGGCTGCTCCTGTCTGCATATGGGAGACGTGTGGGTGGGAGATGAGTGTTTTCTACCAAAGGCTCTCCTGGGTGGACAGCTGAGGGCTGGATCCATTCCCAGGCTGAACTGCAGCAGCTCCTGTGGGCTCTGGGCTGTGTTGGGAGCAGATAGCTGGCAGGAGGAGAGGGTGGTGTGGGTCCTAAAGGCCGATTTGGGAATGAATTGGGCAGCCAGGGAGGCTTGGATATGGAGCATGAAGGGTGACACACCTTGGTTGCTGGTAGGAAGAAGTTCGATCATTTTGCCCCTCCCTTGAAGGAGTCTCTGATCTCTTAAGTGCTTCCCTACACACATCAGTGCTGAACCAAGGTGGGGAGGGCTGACAGAAGTGGGGAGTTGCTTATTCCAGTCTCTGGTCTTCTCTGTAGTCAATGGACACCTTTGATAAAATGCAAATAAAAGTGGAGAAGCTGGTTGTCCACCCCTTCTGTTACTAAGCTGCTGAGTCTGGCAGTGCACCATATCCTGGCCAGGAAAAAAGGGTTGTGTTCATGCCCGGATAATAAGCAGTGGCCCTCTGGCTGGCTGTGGGGTGAGGGAAAAGGCTGCTCAGATCCCCTTGCAGTGGGTGTGGGCCCTCAGGAGAAAGCCATCTTCATTCAGGCGACCCCTTGGCTCTGCAGTGGGCTACTTAGCCCTCTGGCACGGCTCCTCTCCTGGCTGCCTTGGGAAGGCTGAGGGCAGCTGGAGTTGCTAGCCAGCCCCGATACAGGGAGCTGGCTGTGTATGGTTGTACAGTGCCTCGGTTCCAGTGCACCAGAGGGGGCTCTCACCCAGCCAAACCACAGCAGGGGAGCCTTGACCTGCTGAGGTCTCTGGGCATGAGGAAGAATGGCATTAACAAGCTTCTGCCTGGCCACAGAGTATCCTGGAGCAGTTCAACCCTGCGCTGGAGAACCTGGTGTACCTGGGGAACAACTACCTGCGTGCCTTCCATGGTGAGTGGGGTCCCACACAGCCAGGGCTCCCGACCACAGTGCTGCATCCAGCCTGGGCATCCCCTGTGCCACCACCCAGGACAAGGTCTGCCACCTCTGCTGTGTCCTGAGCTGCTCTTACGCACTCTTCAGCTCCAGGACCCACTGCTGATGGGGAGAGATGGGGTGCCTGTAGGTGAGGTACCGGGGGTGGCTGTTCTGTGTGCTGCTTGCTGGAGGTGGTGAGGGTGGGAAGGCAGGCCAGACCCTTACCACCCCTCTCCTCTCCCCACAGCATTATCCAAAGCAGCTGAGGTGTATTTTAAAGCAATTGAGAAGATTGGGCAGCAAGCACTGCAGAGTTCCACCTCACACATGCTGGGTAAGGCTCTCCTGCACATCATCTTCTGTCCTGTGGTGAGCCACAGTTACGTTTTTTTGACCTTCTCCCTTAGCTGGTCCATTTCCGGCCAGGAAAGCAAGAAAGACAGCTCCTCTAAATGGTGTCTCTCTGTACCAGACCCTGTCCAGGTGGTGAGAGTCAAATTTACTGCGTATCCTTGAATATTTCCCAGAGCCCCAGCACTCCTCCCTGTATCTCTCTGAGATCAGTGAGCTCAGCTCCTGGGATGGACCTCTCGCAGAAACCAGATTGGGTTGAGGCATCCATTGATGCCCCAAGAGATGAAATTTCATCACGGAAGGAGCATTTTTCTCCTTCTTGGAGGTGTGAGGGAAAAACCAGGGAGCGTGCACTGACAACAGCTGTTGGGGTCTTGTCCTTCTGAGCCTGCAACTGGCTGGAATGGCAGCTTGGGGCTGAGGGACTCGCACTCAGCCATGTAAATAACTCTGCAGCCTGGTGGCAACTGCTGAAAATGTGTTCGGGAACTGCTCCACTGCTGAACGTTTTATCAAAAAGCTTCCAGCAGATGTGTCCCTTCTGTGGACTCTTTGTCATCTGCACCTCCCAGCTAGCTCCTCTGCTGCCTGTCATCAGTCTCTTCCTTTCCTGGTTTCATAATACCGACACCGGGGAAGCGGGACCATGCACAGCATCGGAGTGGGTGCCATAGAACAGCCAGAACAGTGCACTGCAGCTGGGGAGCCACTGGGGTTAGAAATGGGGCCTGTAGGGGCTGTGGCAGAGCAGAAACCCAGCACCCAGAGCTCCTGGCAGAGGCAAGGCTGCCTGCTGACCCCTGGGGCTGTAGCAGAGCACCGGTCCAGCCACCGCATGGGCTGGAGTAACCCTGCAATGGCAGTGCCTGGGAAGGAAGGCTACCAGGGTGCAGAGAGCACTGCTTTGTGGTATCTCTTGGGCTTTCACAGCCGTGTATCTTCAGCCTGAGCTGCACGCTGCTGGTCTGCCTTCTTGGGCACACGAGGAAATGGCTGCAGGGCTTTTTCACCTTCTCCTGTCTTTTCCCCCTGAAGGTGAAATTCTGATGCAGATGTCCGACACGCAGAGACTACTGAGCTCAGATTTGGAAGTTGTGGTGAGTGATTTTCCCAAGGGCTGGTGGAGGTGGAGAATGAAGTGATTTCCTTAAATACAGCTCATAAGCATTTACAATATTCACCTCATGAGCTGCCCTCCCCCATGCCTGCCTCCCTGGTCTCCCTGCTGCAGGTGGCAGAGGAGGGTAACAGGGCTGGCATGCCCAGAGCCTGGCTGCGAGTCACATGCTCAGCACGTTTTATGAGCCACCCCTTATCACAGTGCGTGCAGTGTCCCATATGGTGAAGGGATAAGGGTGATGGCTCCTTCGCCTCTTTCAGGCTCAGACCTTCCACGTGGACCTGCTGCAGCACATGGAGAAGAACAGCAAAATGGATGTGCAGTTCATCAGTGTAAGTGACGAACACCCTTCTCATCCTCAGCTCTCCTTGTTTCCCTCTCCCCTTCACCCATGGTTTTTGCTTGAATGCTTGAGGTGTTTCCTTGATTCTTCTCAGCATGAGATAGGGGGTCTTACCTTCCCCCATCATGGAGCAAACCCCCCTTGTTGAGCTGATGGTGGAGAGCTAAAGAGGTGGCTGTTCTTTGTGCAGTGGGACTTGCCAAATGCTTCAGTGGGGCTGAGAGACTCAGCATCCCAAAAGCAGAGTTTCCAGCTTCCCCAAACCCCAGGCTCTGCTAGTCTGGGGGTCCTGTGCTGCCATGGCCCAGCTGGCCGTGCTGGTGGGTAGTCTCACAGACAGAGGTCTTGGGTCTTGCTGCCAGTGCTGGGGCAGCTGGGTGCCAGTCCTTGCTCCTGAGATCTGGAGATTCATCAGTGCTCTGGGGCCATTTCAAATGAAAAGAAAGGTAAAGAAAAACTTTTTATAAGAGGTCCAGGTGAAGTCTGATTGCAGGTGGACTCAGATGTCCAACCACCCATCAGAGCAGGACCTGCCTCACAGTGTGGCTGAGTCTCTGGTTCCTTACTGAGCCTGTTTTCTCCCTGGCAGGAGAGCCAGAAGCAGTATGAGCTGGAGTACCAGCGAAGAGCCACCAACCTGGATAAGTGCATGGCAGAGCTGTGGAGAATGGAGAGGGCTCGTGACAAAAATGCCCGGGAGATGAAGGTAAGCAGTGATTGCAGGAAGGGGCATTGGTAATAAGAACTGGATGATTTCTCAGAAGCCAGGGCTGATTTCTTGGCAACCTTAGCCAAGGGGTTGCCCCAGTGTTCAAAAGGCAGCAGGCTTATCTGGCAAGTAGGAAACTCCAGTTCTACAGGGTGCTACTGACCTGTGGTCCTCACTCCTGCCAAGCCCTTTCCTCATTTAGGAAGCCTCAGTAAGCAAGGACTAAATCCCTGTCACTCTGCTCTAGCTCCTCTCTGCTGCTCCAGCACTGCAAGTGGACTGGGAAGCTGATAGACATGATGACCCCTTCCAACCCTTTTCCTGAACCCACTCTGCTGGATTTTCACTGGTCCCTTCCTCCCTTTTTCCCCCTGTAACACAGGAGAATGTGATCCGACTGCGCTCGGAGATGCAGGCGTTCGTCTCTGAGAGCCAGAGGGAGGCTGAGCTGGAGGAGAAACGCCGCTACCGCTTCCTGGCTGAAAAGCACCAGATGCTCTACAACACTCTCCTCCAGTTTTATAGCAGGGTACAGCCCTGATGTGCCAGGGAGCAGAGCTGAGGGAGCAGGCAGCAGGGCTGGGGCAGGGAGCATGCAGACAGGAGCGAGCCAGGGCTGAGCCATCCCTTAGGTCTGTGTGTGGACTGGGCAGGAAACTATTTTGTTTCTTGCTGTGAGGTTCAGGCTGGCTGTACTAGGCTGGGAGAAGATGTCTGGGGCTGAGGTTGGTGCTGGCATGGGGTTAGTTGGGTGTGTGAGTGATGGAGGAGGGAAGGGTGCTGTAGATGTTCATAGCAGGGTCTTTGGGACCATGGGATCTCTGCTGGAGGGTGCCATCCTGGAAATTCCTTCCTACAGGGAGCGGTTTGGCCATTCCCACAAGCCTAATTGTCAGAGGACCTGGTCTCTAATGCACATGTAAGCACTAGGCTTCCTCAGTAGCTGGTCTGCCCTGTCCATCACCCCCTCTTCTCTCCTTCTCCCCAGGCTCGGAGCATGATCCAGACCAAGGCACCACGGTGGAAGGAGCAGCTGGAAGCCAGCCGCAACCCCTCCAACAGCCACTCACCTGGTCTGCTCTCAGCCTCCCACGGCCAGGGGTATCCATCAGGACGGCTCACACCCACCCACCTCGAGATGGTGAGGAGCCCACAGACAGCTTAACCTTGTTTGGTGAAATATTGGAACAGGTTGCCCAGAGAGGTGGTGGATGCTCCGTCCCTGGAAACACTCATGGTCAGGTTGAACTGAGCTGTGAGCAACCTGACCTACTTGAAGATGTCCCTGCTCATTGCAGCCGGTTGGACTAGATGGCCTTTAAAGGCCACTTCTAACCCAAAGAATTCCAAGGTTCTGAGGCTGCAGGGCAAGGTCAGTCCTTGGCCAGCAATGGTACTTTCTACCTTGTCCGGCTCCAGTCGCCTTTCCTGGCTGTTACGATCCAATTATTATAAATATTAAGGTTCTTTGGAAATTCCTCTGCCCGAACTAAGGTGCAAATGAGATCATATTCCAGTGACAATAATATGGGTTTTATTGTATAGTAAATATGAGAGAAAGAGGAAAAAAAAGGAAAAAGAAAGAACTAGAAAATAGGCAGGGGGATGAGGAGTGACAGAGACAGGATACAAAGAATGTCACTGCTCCGTGGGTCCCGCTGATACCTCGACGATCCTCTTCAGCAGGTGTTCCCAATGGTGTAGAAATTTTTTTCCCCAAAAAACACAGAATTCGATGGTTATACATGCTCAGTCTAGGCAGGCATGTCCCCCTGGGGAGGGGGCAGTGTCTTACAGCAGTGTCTGGGTCTGTTGCATCGCATGCAGTCCTGTGGGGCAAAGCCTCTCACGTGAATGTCCATGGATGTGGCCTGTGGGGTTGGGGGTGCCACAGCTGGGCCGGTTTGTATAACAGAGGATGGGTGTTTATTGTCTCTCACCAGAGGTTATGCCATGCACCCAAAACCTCCTCCTCCACCCTCGGCTGGGGGGAGTCTGTGTAAACCTGGCTTCTGTGAGCTGTGTTCTCCCCCTCACCCCAAACTCAGCCAGGGAAGAATCTTAGCATGGCTGCTGGGTTTGGCTCACATTCTTTTCTTTGTTTACTTGTTTGTTTCTCATGGGCCTGAGGCTGATGAAAGAATGGGTTTTCCCCTTTATCTAATCTCAGTAGTTTGATGTACAGTCCAAAGTTCTTCAAGGAGGTTTCTGTGGTTGTAGCTTCTTTAAAACTTTATATCAATGTTTGAGGCATGAACTATTTCAGTCTCTGACACTGGCCAAGACGAAGAGCAGCCTGTGTGTGGGCTGCAATGGAGGAATGTGCTGAGTTTGGCTTTCTAAGAGGGACTGCGTATCTCTCAGAGCATCTGCTGCCTAACACAGCCTTCGTGGATGTGTGTTCAGCCCCCTTTCCTTCCAACAGCCCCAGAGACCCCTTGGAGACTTTGCTTCTGCTGTGACTGGGAGTAGATCCAGCATCTTCTCTCCGGACCCTCCAGAAATGAGAATGTCTCCTCAGCCAGAGTCTCCCAGGCGGCCACTGCGCAGGACACCATCAGCAGCCAGTATGACCCGTATCTGGGAGCAGTGCTGTGGGGAGACACAGGGGTTGGAGCTCTCTGGGGGGAGGGTTGGGCTTGGGAAGGGACCACTACTCTATCAGACCACCAGACCTCAGCCACATTCCTGGGCATGGTGAGAAGACAGTGCCTATGGGAGCTGTAGAGGGCAAGGCTGAAGTAGAAGGTGAGCTCAGCCTCCAGGCCAAGGCCAGGCTTTGTGAGATGGGGAACCTACAAATGTGCAGTTTTCAAGGCTCCTTGAACTACAAGCGCTGGCTCTTGCTAGAGTTCCCATTTTAGTAAAGCACCTTCCCTCATACTACCAGATTAAATATTAGCTTGCCCTATGAAACCCAGCCACTTGCCTCATGACACACGTGCTTTTCCTTCCTGAGAAATTTCAGCTTGAAGTCTCAGTCTAGGCAGGCACAAGGACAGGGAGAGAGAGAGAAATTACCCAAATGATCAGTAGCTCTAGCAGGTCAGGAAGAGGACTGTCAGGCAGGGCATCAGCCAGGGCATGCAGTGCCTTTGCTCTAGGCATTTGGCCAAAGAGGACACAGCGCAAAAGAAATGGGTTTGGCTTGAGTTGGTTGTCTCCTGCAGGATGCTTTACCCTGCTTTTCCCATGCTATGCTTTGCTCTCTCCCTGAAAGGCCATCTGCTCCTCCCCTAGAGTAATTACTTGACTGGGGAAGCACTGGTCCCTTTGAGGCAGTGTGGGTCTTGCAGGAGGATGCCAGACTGCAGCCAGACCCCCGGGATGCCTCCCCACAGGTTTGCTCCCTACGGGCCGCACGTCCCGTTCGGGCTCCTTTGGTGAGGCCAGCGGCGGCAGCGAGGGCAGGAAGAGGAGTGGCACAACGAGAGTTCAGGCCATCGTGCCCCACACGACGGGTGCCAACCGGACCCTGCTGCGGTTTGAGCCTGGGGATGTCATCGCGGTGCTGATGCCAGAGGCGCAGAATGGCTGGCTCTACGGCAAACTGGAGGGCTCGTCCACGTACGTGACTCTGGTGCTGCAAATTGCCCAGATGCAGGCTTGTTAAGTTTGGAGCTGAGAGGGTTAACCCCAAAATTATCACCCCGCTCGCCTCCTGGTGTGGCCTGGGCACTGTGTCCCACCTACCATCTCAGCAGGACAACCCCGTGTCCTCAGCGATGGGGGCTCTCCGTGCCAAGAAGATGCAGTGTGGAAGGGCTGGCCTGGATGGGCTAGATGAGAAACCTCCAGGGGCTTTGGGTGGAAGAGCCAGGGATGCAGTGACCCTTCCTGGCTTGCATGACTGAGTGACTCCTGTCATGGGATCCAGCTCAGGGCTGTGAGTTGCTGGAGTTACCTGAGAGGCCTGGCATTTCTGAGCTCACGCTGCAACTGCTGCCTCAGCCTCCAGCACAGGCAGAGCACAGAAACTGCTGCACCCAGCACTTACTGAATTACTCCCTGTGGCACTGCCGGCCAACATGTGTGTGTAAAGCCTGCCTCATTTCCACACAGGATGTGCTCTGCAGGAATGCTCACAGATGTGAGATGAACAAGAGCAGCGTCTTTCTTTGGGCGGCTGTTTCTGGAGTGGAGCTGCTGCAAAATCCCTGGAAGAGTTTTCCTCAGCTTCCTTGTGATTGCAGTTGGTTTGAATGTCTTTTGCTGGATTGCACCAGCACTGCTCCCAGGAGCACGGGTTTTACACAGCCCCTGAGATAAGCGAGTCCTGCTCCAAGCTCAAGGTCTGCGCCACAATAACCCCTGTGCCCCGCCTACGGGTGAAAGAAGTGCAGGAACCCTGTCACACGTGGTTGTGGCAAACGCGGCTTGGTTGATGTGTGGGATGGGTGTAGATCAGAAGTGCTGGGCAACTGGATCTGAAGAACCACAAACCAGGGTGGCCTGGACCTCATTGTCTCTGTTTCTGTGCCCTAGGTGTGGCTGGTTCCCTGAAGCTTATGTCAAGCCTTTGGAGAATGCAAGGGAGATGGAGGAGCCAGGCACCAGGTAACAGGAGGGCAATTGGCCAGGCAGGAGCTCCTGGTACACCACTAATGCCAGTGGGGTAATTGTTCAGAGTGTGCCCATGGAGACCTGCAGGGCTCCCATGCTGGAGAACATGCCAAGAGCCTCATTGTGCCCTGGGATCTCTCAGGCTTCCCTAGGTGGTTCTTGTAACAGGTGTAATGTCATCTCAAAGGTGCTTGGGCCAGTCCGTGTATTTCCTCCAGAGACATCCCACGTTGTGGCTAGCACTTGTGTTGCTCCCTGTTCCTTGCTCTTTGACTCCCACCTCACCCTCTTCTCCTCTTGCTCAGGTCCTTCCCACTGCGAAGCAGTCACAGTATGGATGACATCCTGGACCGTCCCAGCACTCCTTCCTCTAGCAATTATTGGCCTGCTGCTGCCCAGCCCAGCGTGCCGAACCCACCTCCCCTCGCAGTGGGTGCCAGCAGTCACCAGAGTGGGGTGGCTGCTCCAGTCAATTCTGGTTCCAAGGTGAGGGCAGGAGCAGTGACTGGTGGGTGTGTGGAAAGTGGGCCACATCTGACTTTCATGCTCCAAGGCACACCTTTTCTGCTTTGGCTAGTAGGGACAGAAAATCACCTTTCTGATGTTAGTGAAGGGACCTGCTGCCTTCCTGAGTTAAGGGGTCTTGTTCACACCAGTCTTTCTCACCCTGTCTGTTCATATGCCACCTTGTCTGGATGACCCCTGCCAGTCCGCCTGTTGTATGCAGATCCTCGGTGTCTGGCTTTGCCCCCCCAAGGGACTGCTTTTCTGCCCCTGCCCTTCTCATCTCTCTCTCTTTTTGCTCACCAGGGACCCTTCAGTTCAATCCTTTTCTCCATGACCTCCCAGCCTGATTTCTGGTGGCTCCAGGGCAGCACCTCTTTCTGCTAATAGTAGGACCATGGAGTGACCAGGCTGCTCTGGGAGTGGGTGACCAGCTAACAGAGATGCCATCCTTCTTCTCCCTCCAGAGAATGGAGAGGAGTTTCATAGGGTTCCTCTTTTAAATTCAGATGAGGGCTGGCTTAAAGTCACAGCTGGGGTAGGGAAAAGCTGGGAGCAAAGGCCAAGCTGTTTTTGAGAGCCTTAGAACAAGTTGTGTCCAAACCATGGCTTATGGACAGGACAAGGAAGTCCTCCACTTATTATTGCTTCCAGCAGTGGGGAATTGACTGGGGAGAACAAAGTTAAAGGTGAGGACCTGGGAGAGAGAAGAACAGTGCTGCCTGTTGGGGTATTGCTTGCTCAGTCTCGCAGAGCGCTGGAAAACCTTGTCCGTGGTCACTGGTTCCAGGCCAGTGCAAGGCTGCAAGCAATTGGATGTCTCAAAGAACTGCAAACTGAAACATTTAATTGCTCTTTTTTCCCCCTTTATGTCCTGCTCTGTGGTTTCAGGTAGCCTCAGGCTGCACAATTCTGGGGAGCAGCCTCTGCAGCCTCTCTGTCCCTCTGGGTCACTGGTTTTCATCTGGTCCCAGGGCTAGGGTGTAGAGATAGACCTGGGATTGAGTCATGAATTGTGTGCAGCATTTGGAGTAGCATGGCAGAGTGTGGAACCTCATTAGAAAGGAGGGAAAGACTAATTTGGAAAGACTCAACCTTGCTTTAAATGTGTGCCCAGGACAGCCCCCAGTTGAGCCATGAGAAAAGGGGTGTGACTTCCCCACTGGATCACAGATAGCCACGTGTGGCTTTCTTGTCTGCCATCAGAGTACTTTAGCAGGTCGGTTGTCACTGATCCTTCACTATCTTATTCAAGAATAAGGGCCACAGGGCCTGGGTCTAACTTTGTCCATCAGGTTTGACCACTTTTAAGTAATATGTGATGTAGGGTGGGTAGGTACACCTCCGGAATTCCCCCTGGGATGCAGGAAGCATGTGAGGGCACGGACGACAGACTTTTTGCCAGAGTGTGTGGGCAACGTGAGGGGGCATCTCTGGCTGCGCTGGAGGGTGAAATGTAGCTCAGACTGTCACTGTTTGCTGTGCTCTTCAGACACGACACTTCGGGGATCTGAGTCATCTCCTTTCTTCCCCAAAACAAAGGAAGATGTCCTAGGGGAGTAAGGAACCCCCGGTGAAGGGACAACCCCCCACAACAAAATTCAGGGTATTATCTATAGTGTGGAATTTGTGGGCTTTTGCAAAGCTTGAATGAATAAGGAGTCAGAGCCCTGTTAAGAGGACTTGGGCTCCTAACTCGCCTAGGTGTTTTGTGAGATCTTCCTCCGTGTGTGCAGTGCCTCCTGCCCCACTTTTCTCCCTCCATTCCCCACTCCAGATTTCTCACTGCTGCTTTTCTTTTCACTGCAGAAATCAGGAGTATTTGACCAGCCCCCTGAACTCTTCCCACGGTGAGTAAGACATGGAGCTCCACTCTGGAATCATCTGACAGGGGGGAGTATTATTTACAATGCTATTATTATTTAATCTTTTGGATTATCAAATGTGGGAGGAACAGGGAAGTGTCTGGGGAAAAGCAATGCACAGCCTACCTCTCAGGACAGGAGGCAGAGGTGGTCCATTGTGGCCTCTGCTGACCAGGAAGGTCCTATCCTGACTCTGATAAAATGAGGTAGGACCTGAGCACCCTGAACACATGTCCAGGCCCGTGTGCTCCTTCCCATCCATTCTGGAAGGGCCACAATAGCAGCTCCCAGCCTGAGTGTGGAGCTACACGACTGTGCATCTCTGCCTGCTTGGAAAGGGCTGAGGCATAAAGGTCGTGGCTTTGAGTTTTGATGAGTCAGGTCTGTGGAGATGAGACTTGCCATAAATCCCTGCTTTCCTTTCCCCTGCAGCTGGGTTGGTGTCTCCATGTTTCTGGTGTGGTGCTGTGGCCTTTTTCTGCTCCCGAGCTCCTTGCTTGGAGGGTCGGTGTACGCTTTACAAGTGTAGAGTGCTATCATGAGGAGACAGCCATGTGCTAGTGCCCCCTCTTCATCCTATGGAAGAGGGAGGGTGAGAAGCCCTCAGGAGAGCCCAAATGGAACCACATGGGAATGTGCAGCAGGGTGTGTTAAGGATGGAGAAAACATACTCAGGAATGAGCTTTACCACACTCTCCTCCTTGACATGGAGGCTACTGTGCAACAGGACTAGGTAGCCTTTGCTTGGTCACAGGGATCCCTGCGTGGCATTTGCGGGCTTTCTGATGGTTGCCTGTTTCCCTTCCCTTTCCAGAGGTACCAACCCCTTTGCCACTGTCAAGCTGCGCCCCACAGTCACCAACGACCGCTCGGCACCCATCATCCGATGAAACAGGGCTGGGACAGTGAAGAACTTCAGCAGAGAAGGAGGAGGAAAAGTGATACGTTGTGACCTCCAGCTGGGCAGCAACCTAGTGCTACCACTCACGGAGTGAACTCTTTTCCCCTCCCATACCTCTGGGACAATGGGACCCATCTCACCCGGGTGTCTGGTGTGCTGTGGCCAGAAGCAGATCTCTGCTGCCCTTTCTGGATTGATCCCTGCTTCCCTCCCCTTGTGGTGTTACTCTACTTGAGTGGGAGGGAGAAGTCTGGTGCTACTGGTGCTGGTGGCCTTGGAGAGGGGATGATGCTGGAGGTGGATGGAGGTAGGGCTGGCTAAGATCATCTGCAGCCACGGCAGTGCTGTTGGGACACTGAAGGTGAAGCTTTGCTATCTCTGCTGTGGGCAGAGAAGGACTCTCACCGGTTCCTTTGCTACCAGGAGAATGAACCCCAAAAGAGAAGGCTACAAGAAGGCTTCCAGTGATGTGGTCCAGCTGACAGGGTCTGGTCTTAGCCCCTTTGACAACTGTGTCCACTTGTAGCAGCACCTGCCCCTTCTCACCCCAGGTGCAGCCCCTTACCTTGCTGGGCAGTGCTGGGGCAAGGCAGGGGCAGGTGACACTGTCCAGCACCACTGTCCTGCTCCTTCATGTACTGTCCTGTGGAAAATATATGGGGTTTTTTAAAATAAAATGGTGAATGCATCTTCTGTTTCCATTTCAGTGGCTGGGACATGACCTCGGTCACAGGATGCAGGGGGAGGAGAACAGGAACTCCCCACCAGCACTGGGGCCATGATGCCTGCCCATGGTTATTGTGTTGGACACCGCAGTGCTGTGGGTCCAGATGGGGCAGCCACCAGTCCAGGGGTCTGGGGTGGATGTGGAGGGCACCATGAGGGCTGCACTGCCCAGTGCTGGCTGCCCCCCTGAGTCCCCCCATCTGTCCTCTTGCCAGAGGGCAGCAGGAACTTGTGGCCACCTTCTCCTCACCCACTGCTGGAATGTGTGCCCTGGGCACCCCAGGGCCGCTCAGTGCAGGGGAAAAACGTCCCCCTAGCACCTGTGGGGGCCTCACCAATCTGGTAATGCCCTAAATGTGCTGGGGGAGCCCTCACGGGAGAGGCAGCATGAGTGAGGGATGGAGCGCTAGCGGTGGCCAGGGCTTAGCTGATTAGCCTTATTAATAGCCATTAAACCCTGGCTGTGAGTGCTGCCAAGCCCCCGCAGCCCCCCTGCTGCCCTGCTGCTGAGGGGCTTCAGGGGTTTACAGCCCAGGCCTTTCCCTCCCCAAAACATCACCTGGGCTGAGCCCCAGCCCTCTCCCTGGAAGTAAAAAGGCTCCCCGCCGTGTGGCCAGAGACTGGCTCGTCCCCAGCGCCTGCCAGACCTCCTTCTGTGAGTCAGCCACGGGGGAGGTTGTTTTGGAGGGGGGGTTATTGAGCTGCCAGGGGGTGGGCAGGATCTGGTAGTTTGAGCCATGGCTGGCAGTGATCCCTCGGCTGCTCCACCTTGTCTTATTTCTCCGCTGGGCACATGCCCTGCTAAACCGCGCCAGCACTTCTCCGCTGTGGCGGGCAGCTGGGGAAGCTTCAAAAGCAGCACCTTCACCTATTTTTCCCCTTACTGAAGCACGGGCACATGGTCTCCTCCTCCACTGCCCCCCTCCCAAGCACCCAGCAGCCCCCACCCTCACCCTGCTTCCTCCTGTCTTGGTCCCTCCGGCCAAATCTACCCCCGCCAGCCTGCCTTGCTCTGCTGAGGAAAACGCAAGGAGCCCCTGAGCAGCGGGATTACCGGGGGATTCGGGCTGTGGCAGGCAGCCACCTCGTCCCCATTGGCTGGAAAAGCCTCTTAAAAGTGGAGAAGTGCTTTCTGCCCGCTCAGCACCCGCTGGTCTCTGCCGACCTGAAGCCATAAGCAGCTCCTGACCCACATTCACACTGGGAGTGCCGTGGGGCACTACCTGCACCCGCAGTAGGCAAGGGGGTGCCCCACACAGCGTGTTTCCCCAGATCTGCCACGGACGCCTTTGCAGAGCATCACTGGAACTGGAGGAAAGCAGGCTGAGAGAAGATTTAGCTGTCTTGTGAGGACATAGCTGCTCCGAAGGAAGGAGTGGAGCACAAGAGACTGCTCGACGGGTACTAGATTCCTGCAGGCTCTGTCCTGTGCCACCATGGAGAAAAGATCCAGCAGGACCATCTAACCAGGCACCCTCATCCAGAGCCGGGAAGTACCAGCCAGTGGGAGAAGGAAGCGCTGCTGACGGATCTGCTCAACCCTTGGAGGCTCAGCTTGTGGTCGGGAGGTCATTGCTTCATTGCACAGGTCAGTGGTGTGGAGGGATGCTTGCATCCTTGCTCCAGAAGCCAATAGGACAGTTCATCCTGGGCCTGCACTCATTTAATTCTCTAACAAATGCTTTCCCAGAGGCTGGTGGCGTCATGGCCCTTGCATTTAAATAAATAGACCCCCCACCCCATCTGTACGGTGTGGAGGCACTAAGAGCATTTATGTGGACCCTCCTGGGTGCAGCTTGGGGATTTTCTAGGCATTATGCAGCACTGGCTGCATTGTGCTGTGCGTGTGTCCAGGGACTGGCAGCCACAGCTGAACCTGCTGTGGTCTTCAACCTCCCAATCTGGGCTTGTGCCTCCGGGTGTCAGTGCAAGTCTTCTCCTTGCAGCCACCTGCAGCAAGCTCTGTGGCAGTGCGTGCCCTGGCCCACCTTCTTGTGATGCATGGGGAAGGGCAGATGCCCATGCTGATGAGCTTTTAGGTGCATGTGAACTCACACATGGTGTTTTTACCTGTGAATAAAGCTCCTTACGTGAGGAGAAAATGATAGTGAGCTGCAGAGTGTGCAAAGGCAGGTGCAGGGTACGTGGTGTGAGCAGACAAGCATACGTGTCATGGTGTTAGGAGCAAGGCAGCTCTGAACTGCCTGGCCCACAGCTGGGATGAATCTCCAGCAGAGGTTTGCCATAGCATATTGGCCTTGGAGGCATCTCCACAGGTGAGCTCCTCTGGTGCACGCCATCGTTTTCAGCCAGCATCTAGCTGCAGGCGGGTAAAAGTGCTTTCATGCTTTGTTATGCAGTTCTGTAGCACTGAGCAAGTGGCTCCTGCAGAGGTGCCCTCCAGCTCCAAACTCAGACAGTGCTCATGGATATTTGTCTAATGTGCTCTTCCAAATCAGATGCCATGGACTCATCATTGAGAGGCAGTGCTACAGAAACCTCTGAAGAGCATGCCACAGACAGAAAAATATTTTCTTGCTAGGATGCTGGCAGGGAGCAGCAGGGTTCAGGGAAAGATGGATTGCAGTGGTTTTATTAATTCATTTAATTTGTGGTGCAGGATGAGCTCAAGAAAAGCCAGGCTGGGAGAGGGGCTTGGATAAAAAGTCTCAGGCTATGTTTGGTGGCAGCCGCTCTTACTCGAAGCAGCTACGTGCAGCAGATGGTGCAGCGGTGGAGCACCAGCACTGCTGGAGAAATCGCTGTGCTTTGGCAGCAAGTCACCTTTTGTGCAACTGGGTCTGGCTTGTCAGTGAGCTGGAGCTGGGAGAGGAACAGCGGGCAAAATGGCAGAAGCTCAGCGAGGCTGTTGAGTCTGGCTGTCAGGGTGCCAGTGATCCAGGAAACACCCAGAAGGGTGAGATGGGGGAGGTATGGATAACTGGAGAGTGTACACTTATTCTCTTCTTCCTTATAGTGATTCCTTGCCTTAAAAATATCCTTATAGCCCCCTGTTTTCAGTTCATGCCTCTGTCCCTTGCCACAGCCCCTGAGACCCGGGCTGGGAGGGAGAGATTAGAGCAGCCTGTGCTGGCCCCTGTGGTTCAGCCCGAGAGCTGCTAGGAAACGGCCATCCAGAAGAGTTGCCCCAATCCATGCTCAGAACCAGGTTCTGCTCCTTTCTTTTATGGCTCACAGCATCCTGAAAGTTTGGGGAGCTCTGCTGCAGGGACCCGTGGTGGTGGCAGGCATCTAAGTGCTGCACTGAATAACCCTTCTGTGTTATCATGAGCACAGGCTTGCTGGAGAGGGGAAGGAGGGTACAGCTGAGGGTGGCTGATGGGGTAGGACCACCTCTTGCCAAGTAAGGGCCCTTTACCCGGGCTCTGCCCCGGCTTGTGCCATCCACACTTTTGTCTAAAGGATTTGCACTTCCTTGGCACGCAGAGCAACAGCAGCTATGGGAATCAGCTCAACTCACCCCCTTTGCTTGGAGGACACCAAGAACAGGGACTTCCTTGAGAAATGCACCCAGATCCAAACCTCCCAGACTCTAGCTATGTGTGTCACATCCATAAGACAGTCCCTGGCCCTTCAGCAGTCTCTAGTCCATATGTGACTCCTGGCATTTCCCACAACTGCTGGTGCCAAGAGATGGGGACACTGCTGCCATTGTGCAGTCTTTCAGCCAAGGGAGCTGGGCAGGAGAGAGGCCCATGTTAGGAGTGTGCTGCCAGCAAGATGGTGATAGGAGACAAAGAGGACCCAAAAAAGCCCAGCTCAGGCATGGAGAACGCCTGTCTAAGCTACTTGAGGCATCTATAGTCTAGATCCAGTGGTGGCTTTGCATACAGGTGTGACAATAAGCCTGCCTGGCCAAGAAACTGTGGCCAGTGGTGCTGGAAGGGGCAGAGACTTGGTACCTAAGGGAGAAATGCAAAACATACCCATAGCAGCCAGCTGGAGCAAAATTCCTGGGCAGCTTAAGAGCCCTGAGAGCGACTCACAAGACATCCCCTCTAATTCCCTCCTTCTTCCCACTTAGGCTTTGTTCCGGCCCCTCCGTATCCGTACAGAGCCCTAATCTCTCTGGCATGCAAATAACCACCGGTTTTTTGTGCTCTCCCCCTTCACCTATTTTGGAAATCTGGCCCCTGGTGGCGGGGAGGGGAGGGAGAAGGAGAGTGGGGCCTCCCAGAGGAAAGCACAGAGGGCTTAATGTATCTCCTTGCCATACTGCTGGAGGTGTCTGTGGCAAGACAGGTCCTGGAGGGCTCCCTGCTGGAGCACACCAGCATGGGAGAGGCTCAAAGGCAGATTTTAGGAAACAAGAAGGGTTCACGTTGCTCACCTTTGCCTCACACCATCTGTAGGCAAGGCTAGATATGAAGCAAGGGGTGTGCTGCAGATCCTGATGCTGCATCAGATGCAGCACTCCAGGCTCAGCTGGGAGCTGTGACATTGCTCAGCTGTGTTCAGCCAGGGGTTATGGAGCTCTGGGCTGCCCCAAGCTCAGGGGGAGCTTCCCACCTCTGCCCAGCTGAGGCATGACCTCACATCCAAAAGCAATCCCATCTTGCCTGGCAGGATCAAGGTACAAAGAGCAGATGTGGTCCCCCAGTGAGCCTCTCAGAGCTTGGAGATGGTGGCCATGGTGAGAAACCTTGTAGTAAATGTTTCCTGCTCTGCTTTTCTCTTCTCATCTTGCAGCACCAGCAGATTTTCTCTCCCTCTGTTGCCCTACTTCCTCCAGGCCTGCCTTTCCATTCCTAGGCTAGAAGATGGGGAGACCTGACCCAGAGGAAGGGCAACTCCCAGCTCCTGTGAAGCCCCCAGATGGTGGCTGGGGTTGGATCGTGCTCCTTGGCTGCTTTGTGATCACTGGCTTCTCCTATGCCTTCCCAAAAGCCGTCAGTGTCTACTTCAAGGAGCTCATGAAAGATTTCCACGTGGGCTACAGCGACACAGCCTGGATCTCTTCCATCATGCTGGCCATGCTCTATGGGACAGGTGATGCTTGGACACACTTCCCTCGCCCCAACTCACACCTTTCCCACTCTGCCAGAGGACCAGACCATGTCCCTGTGGACTCTTCTCACGCTCACTGGCCTGGTCATGAACCATGATGCAGAATACTATTGTCCTACTACTTCTCTTCTGGAAGTGTGCTGCATCTCATATCCCTGTTTCCTCTGCACCAGGAGACCTCAGGGGTCACCCCACCTACATCCCAGACAGTTGATACAGGGTTTGCTCCCACTCCTGAAGTGTTGTTCCTATCACACCAAGCCCCAGGGAATAGGGGTCCAAAGGCAGGGCAGAGCAGAAGTCTCCACGCCACAGCCTCTTGCCCTTGGCCATGCCCAACAGATGTGTATCTAAGCAGCCAAGTAGTGGGCTCCATCATTGCTGTGTCATCTTCCCTGAGTGCCCTGCTTGGGCTGCCTGCCCCTTCCCAGTTGTCCTGTCTCCTTCTGGTCGCCTACTCTGTCTCCTCTGCTTCCTCCTAGGACCAGTATGCAGCATCATGGTGAACCAGTTTGGCTGCCGGCCCGTGATGCTCATCGGCGGGCTGCTAGCTTCTGCTGGGATGATCCTGGCATCTTTTACCACCAATATCATTGAGCTTTATCTGACAGCTGGTGTGCTGACAGGTGAGAGCTTCGGGATTTGGGGAGGACAACACAGACTTACCTGGGCAAGAGCCAAAACTATGCTGTATTTCCCTTTAGCACTGCCATGTCTAGTATCAGGTTTCCCCTCACCTATTTGCACATGCTGTGGGAAGCATCTAGTCCTGAGTGTTGCACCTGTGAGGGGTGCATCCACTGGATCTAAACAGCCAGGGCCTGTGGCTGAGAGGCAGAAGAAACCTAAGCGGTGCGCAGTGACCATGGCAAATGTGGCAGGTGACATCAGTACACAGTGGCAGGGGAGAGAGGCAAAGTTCCTGTGTAAGGCTCAGGTCCTGCTTAATAGTGGGCAAAATTACCTGATTCAAACACACCTCAGGTGGAGAGGCTGGTTTAGCCCATCCTCTGCAGGGACAACCCACCAACATGAAGGCACAGAAGCTTGTGAGGAACGCATTCATCCCATCATGGGACTTCAGGACTAGGATAGTCTGAGGGGAGTTTTCAGCTTGTTGCAAGCCACATCTCATGTTCTTGCACTCAGTTTCTCCCTCCTGGCTCCCATTTCCATGTAGGTCTGGGTATGGCGTTGAACTTCCAGCCCTCACTGATCATGCTGGGCACCTACTTTGATAAGCGTCGGCCTCTCGCCAACGGACTGGCTGCTGCTGGGAGCCCTGTCTTCCTTTCCTCCCTCTCTCCACTGGGACAAGTGCTGCTGGAGAAGTTTGGTTGGCGAGGAGGGTTCCTTATCATGGGGGGCCTTCTGCTTAACTGCTGCACTTGTGGGGCAGTCATGAGACCCCTGGATATGGGCATGAAGCGGAAGATGGGGAAAGCTCAGGACAAATATGAAGCCAAAGAGATGCTGCCCATAGGAGGCAAATCAGAGGAGGGAATCAGCACCACTGATGGAACCAAGAAAGGCAAGAAAGCCAAGAAGAAGCCCAAGAAAGGAAAGAAGCTTCTGGATTTTAGTATCTTCTCCAACCGAGGGTTTATCATTTACACCATTTCAAAGTTCATCCTGGTCTTGGGTCTCTTCGTGCCCCCCATATTGCTGGTCAACTACGCCAAGGACACAGGCGTACCAGACACAGAGGCCGCGTTCTTGCTCTCCATCATTGGTTTCATAGACATCTTTGCCCGCCCAGCCTGTGGCATGGTGGCAGGGCTGAAGTGGGTCCGCCCTCACGTGGCATATCTGTTCAGCTTCTCCATGCTCTTCAACGGCCTGACAGACATCTGCAGTGCCAGGGCTAGCAACTACACGGGGCTGGTCATCTTCTGCGTCTTCTTCGGCATCTCCTACGGCATGGTGGGGGCACTGCAGTTCGAGGTGCTGATGGCCATCGTTGGCTCCCAGAAGTTCTCCAGCGCCATTGGGCTGGTCCTACTTATCGAGGCTTTCGCTGTGCTCATCGGCCCACCCTCTGCAGGTAGGTGTCTTGCTACAGGTGATTCATTTGGCTGCCGTTCCACAGTATTGCAGGTGTCAGGCAAGGACACAGCACTTGAAGAAAGACCCTGTTTCTCAACTTCAAATTTGCTCTCTAAGTGGAGAGCTGATCTCCGCCTTCACTACAAATGTTGCATAGAATTCGTGTTAAGGATAGGGTCAGGCACATGCTGCAGGCAAACCTTTGAGAGTCTTCATTAGGACAAAGCAAGTGTCTCTCAATTTCTCCTTGGTGTCCATGGCCTTTTGATTGACACTGGGAATAGCGATCTCAATTTGTGCTGATCCCAGTTCCAAGGCACAGGTGTTTTGCTGTCAGTCAAGTCAAAACAGTTTGTACAGTCCCCTGAGGCATTTGCTGTTAATTTTTCTAAGAGGATTAAGACACTCACGGCTTTTCAGCCAGTCTAGTCTAGGTCACAGTCCCTGGTAAGGTCCATGCCCCACAAACAGCTCATAAAAACAGGCTGCTGAATGGAGGTTGGCGTAGATTAATGTTAAGTGTTTGATCACATCTGAGAATGCCAAATCATGCCAAAGGCTTATTTCCAAACAAAGTGCAGTTTCCTGATTTGCAAGGAAGAGTCAGGGACAAGACCATGGAAAATCCCCAGGCAGGATCCAGTCTGTTGTTTCTTGCATCCCTTCCTTCAGCTGGAACACACGGGCTAAATCCCATGAGTGAAGACCTCGGTGTGAATGGTCTTTTCCCCAGCACAAACCACCAGTTATGAGTAAAACCCGCCCTCAGCAACTCCAACCAGTTCTCCAGTAAAATTTGGCAGCCAAGAGAAGACCCTCTTAAATGCTAACAATAGTTCCGAGCTTGCTTTATAAGCTGTGGAGCAGTTGGCAGTCCCACGCCAGGGAGGGTCAAGAAATACATGTCTTGGAGGCAGCTGCAGAGAGATCACTGCGGGAGAGGGGGATTTAAGAGCGCCTTGCCCCAAGGAGCAAGGCACACCGGTGGGTGCTAACAAGGGACATTCCTCAGCCCTCCTGCCTCAGTTCAGCTGTGCCTTGGTGCTGTGTGCATGTACAATGGCACACGGACAGTGCAGGCTCACCGAAGAACGGTGTTGGGGGCAGCCAAGTCGTGTTGGTGGCACCTTCCTCGCTGCTGTAGGACCCCCCAGGCGCAGGAAGCTCGAGTGCTCTGACCATCCTGATGGCTCGGACTCGGGGAGAACAGTGCTCGGCTGGGAGAAGGGGGTTGAACAAAGTGGCTTTGTTTGGTGTAATCCTCCTGAGCTGCTTCCCGCTCGGTGGGGCCGAGGGGGTTTGGCACAGGATAAGCTGCACACACACACCCACACGCACGCGCGCTGGTGCCCGCGGGCTCCTCACTCGCCATCCGGCTTGGCTGAACAGGGGCACATTCACCTGCGCAGGAATTCGCCACGTGCCTCCCATGACTGCTCCGGGAGGCACCACAGCGTGTCCTGGGGCTGGTTTCAGGGCATGCACTGTACCACAGCGGGGACTGGGGGTCACATGCATTCGGGAGCATGCGAGACCGGGATGAAGAGTGCAGTTCCACGGCTGCATCCTGACTGCATCAAGGCAGCTGTTCACAGCTGGGAGCTGTGCTCCCCAGCACCGAGGACTGGGAACTCTCCCTCCATTGCCAGCCCCAGTGGATTCAGAAAACACATTGAGAAAATCTCTGGCACAGAAATTGTCAGGTGTGGGCCAACCAAAGGGATTTCTCTGCCAAAGAGAAATTTGTTCTTCTCTTCAGAATGTTTTCCTGACATACTAGCATAAGAAATAGCAACGCGTCTCACATTTTCTTTTCTGAGACTGGCCAAGCCAAGTCATGAGGGGCTTTTCCTACCTTGGGAAGTAGAACATGGCCCAGCATGGAGTGAGACCATAACATCAGAGTATCACAATTATTTAAGCTTGTCCAAACAAGGGAAAACACCAACCATGCACTGTTACCATACTTTGCCTGGAAAAAGAGTGTGGCTCTTTCCCAGCGTGATATTTAGATATTCAGGCTTCTTGCTCTTCCCTTGAGGAATGGGTCCTCAGCCAAAAGCAGGTGCTGCCCACCTGAGCTGGGCTGTCCGTGCAGGAGTGCACAGGCTGAATTTAGCCATCTCATTTCTTCTCCAACCATCTCATTTCTTCTCCAACCATCTCATTTCTTCTCCAACCATCAGGCCGCCTGGTCGATGCTCTCAAGAACTATGAGGTGATCTTCTACCTGGCGGGCTCAGAGGTCGTGCTCTCTGCTGTGTTCCTGGGTGTTGCCAGCTACTGCTGCCTGAACCGAGGGAAGAAGGAGCCTCCCCCAGAGAACAACCCCTCTGCGGGAGGTGGGAGCGACACCGAGGAAGCAGAGTCTGACGTGCAGGAAGCCGAGGAACACAGCAGCAACAACCACCAGCCGGCCCACAGCACTGACAACGCCATGGTGGCGGCCAACGAGGAGGCCAACCACGTGGCAGAGGAGCAGAGCGGGGAGGGAGGCGGCTGTCCCGCAGGGGATGGGGAGGTGTTGGCACGAGACGGCTGCAACGCTGACCAGATGGTGGAGAGGGACAGTTTTTAGCCAGGGCAGAGAACAGGGATTTATAAAACCGGCCTTGTTTGCAAGCAGCTCAGCATGGGAGGGTAGGTGGGATGCAGAGAGGAGAAAGTTGGCACAAAGGCAGATGTAAGAAATAAGAGGGAGAGGTATAAGAATAGTTGGTCCTTATGTACATATGTCCATATACCTACCCAGTGATATGTCTACTTGCATCCTGCACCCGTGCTGGTACAACACAGGCTCAGAGCAGCCCGAACACCAAAAAGAAAAAAATAATAATCTTCTTTCCTCACTTTCAAACCAGCCCTGGAGAAAGTCTTCCAAAGAGGCTGCCAAGGACTCTCCTTTTCCTTCTGCATTGTCACAATACAGAACACAAACAATTAGAGACTCTTTGTAATCAGATCTGGTACACTCTGTTCTGGTGTCAGTGTTTCCTTCACCCCACTTCCACAGTCCGGATAGTGCCAGTCTCACTGGCAGCAGGTTTAGGAGGTGGAGTAATTCATAGCTACCACCTGGCCACCTCCAGGGGCCACCAGCATGGGGGTGGACACCAGGTTCTCTGCAACACTTCCCTGGGGCACTGCCAGACCGGGAGGCCACCAGCTCTGACCACCTCTGCCTGGCACATCTTTTGTGGACGGTAAAGCTGGGGCAGTGACACCTGATGCTGCTTTCCCAAGTAGGGAAGCGCTGTGTTAGAAGCTGCTGCTGAGCTACATGAAGAAGACACCTAAGAAAGGCTAATGCCATTAGGTGTGCAGCCACAATACAGAGCCTCGCTGACAGGAATAGCACCAAGCCAGCTTTATCTAGGCTCAAGTGAGTCCCGTTGACGTGTGAAGGGAACAACTCGGCCCCTGTGGGGGTGGGGGTTTCAAGACAGGTAAATAACCATGTCCCAAGTGATTATCCACTGAGCAGGAATGGCACCAGACGTGCCTGTGTTTTCCTCTTAGATAGAGAAAACCTCCTTACATAAAGGAATCAAAGGTAAGGCAGAAGGACAAGCCCCAGGCCCTGAGTGCCGCTAACGAGGGTGTTGGAGCACGTGGTAAGGCAGGCATGACCCCCTCACCCCCTGCTGCAGCAGTGGATTTCTAGATTCAGAGAGGACAACGTTCCCTGGCATGCTTAAACCACTTCTAATCTGCTTTAGGACTGGATCTTTTATAAACACCCCTGGCCAAAGCTCTTTCTTCCGGTTTCCTGAACTGCTTCACCTCAGAGACCCTGGGGGAACCTGTGACTGTAACAGGGGATCAAAAACTAAACAGAGGGCTACAGGGAAGGCAGCTCGTGGGGCCACCAAAAGATGTGTTTCATTCCAGACCAGACTGACTACAAATTAATGGGTAGTTGGCAAAGCCTGCAGGACCTATAAAGCCATTTAAACACAGCAGGGGAGTGGGGACATGAAGGAAAGGGTTTAATTCTAGATGCTCCCAAACAAAAACAGCAGTAAATGATGAGCAATATCAAGCTGTTGAAGAATGCCAGTTTAAGAAGAGACAGAAGAACTGGAAATTGGACGAGAAAAGGTAAGCCACATGAGGCTGTACTCTGTCCCACCCGCTGTCTGTAACTCCACAGTTAGATCTGCTTTTGAGCCAGTCATAGTAGTGACTTTGGGCTTTTTCCTACTCAAACTCACTTAGAAACATCCCAAACGAGACTAACCCCCATAAAAAATCCCAGATGCAAAGCTCTGGGAGAATGAGAAGCAGCAAGGGTGCTGGGGCCCTGCAGGCATTCATCCAGTGCTCTCAAAGCTTGTTCTCCCTCCCCACAAGGTAAGATCACTATTTCTGCTCGACCAAGTTGCTCTGCAGCTCTGTCCCCAGTAACCCCAGGCTGGGTTTCCCTTATTCACTAGTATGCCCTCCAAGAAGGAGCTCACAACTTCCCAGAGGTCCAAGGTCCACAGCAGGAAAACAACTGCCCTTGTCAGCCAGGCAGGCCACTAGAACAAGGTCCCCTCTGTTTCCTTGTCACAAGTCAACATTTCCCACTAAGCCTCCCGCTCTCAATTTTTTTTCACAAAAGCAAATAGAAGCCCTTAGGGTATGAGATCTCACTACAGACAGTGCTGCAAGATTCCCAGACCTCTTCCTAAAAAACCCAGCTATGCTGCCCTACATCTTCCTTGCTGGCTTCCAGGCAGGCTCCGCTGGAGTGTTTTCAGTTCCTCTCAACTGCTCCGTGTTTTGGCACAACAAACAGCTCTGAAAGAGGATCAGGGACTTAAGCATCAGCCGAAGCTTGTGATGCAACAGCTGAGCTGTGTGGAGAAGCTGGCCCTGAAGGGGTGCAGGGATGCCACCTTGGCAGGACTGAGGCACCTGGTGGCCTTGACAAGGCTGGTGTTCCCTGGGAAGCTAAGATGCAAAGAAGCTGGTATTACTAGGTGATTGGCCTTGCTACAGCATTTATAACCCTCTTCCTCTGGAAATCTGTGCTGCACTGACCACCACAGCTTGGTATAGATATTAAGCACCAGTATAAGAAGAAAAAAAAATGGCCAGCATATGACACCCATCTTCCCAACATTATAATTTAAGATTAAAATCAGTGGAATATAAGCAAACAAATCTCTTATAGGAAAGACATGAAGGACATGAAATGAAATGTCACATACTTCTTTATTACAGACAATAGTCACTACATCAGTCTGTTTAGGTTCTCCAGAGCCGCTTGACCATGGATGGCTTTTTTCAAGGCACCCATGGAGATGAAGAAGCTCCAAAAACAATCAAAGAGAAACACTAATTTAAAAAAAAAATCATAAATTAATGCCCTTAAATAACTTTTCCCACGACCACTAGAATGTAATGACAGAGAAGTCAAAACCTCTGCCCCAAGAAGCACACCCCTCCCAGCAGTTGTGCTGCCCACTAACAAAGTTCCATCTGCATCTGGGATTGGCCCACAGGGATGGAGGGAGGGGAAGAGAAAAGCAAGGAGGAAAGAAGCAGTCTCGCTTACCTCAGCATTCCTTTTCCCCCTTCCCTTGTGCTAGGGAATGGGAGGATAGCTACTGCTGCTGGCTGGCCCAGAGGCAGCACAAAATAGCTGTGCAGAGAGGAGAGCATGCTAGTTGTTCTTTACACTAAAAAAATCCCAAAGCCTCTGCCTAAAGACCATGTCTTGCTCTCTCCACAAGGCTTTGTGTCTCCTTTCTAGTTTAAAAATGGGGTCTCTCCATCATGGTTCTAAGGTGGATCCTCAGAAGGAGCTTGAAGACAGCAAGCAGTGGTGATAACACTTTCCCATAGCACAAAGGGAGGACGGAAGGGGGCTGTTCTCACCATTTGTAATCACCTCCAAACCCTTAACCAGCTTCCCTGTGCCACAGGGGAGCGGTGCTGCCCACGTACTCAGCAGAGTCCTGTCTGCACAGAGGCACATGGCGGTGTGGGAGAGGCTTTTCCTCCCCACAGCTCAGTACCCAGGCTGGGTAGCAGAAGTCTCTAGGGGCAAAAAGAACATCCAGGCAAACAAGCAAAGGAAAAGAGAGGAAAGCAGAGGTTGGCCCCAATCCAACCAGCTTCCCCTACCCAAAGCAGAGGAGGAAATCCCAGGCTGGACACACAGAGAAGCCACGGAGGATGAATCGCCACGTGAAATACATGTTTTCCTAACAGTCTGCAAAGTCCTTCCTCTGGCCATGCCGGCACATTCAGGCATCATCAATGAGCTTCTCCCCATTTGCATCCTCCTTCCCACTACCCTCTCTCTCGCTTTCTCCTTCTTCTTCTGCCCCATCTGTGTACGTGTCCTTCTGCCCATAGCTGAGAGTGGTGCGGGCAAGGTCCACCTCGATGGGAAAGACATCCGCATCCCGGAGCACGGCATAGCAGTCGTCGTAGTACTTGGACATCGTGGAGACAAAACGCTGGAGCTGGAACACAATGTCCTGCACTGTAGTGGAGACATGTTGGAGGAAAAAAGTGTGAAAATTCCCCTTCCCAAACAGTGTGAAGGCTGTGATCAAGCCTCCCTCACCAGCGTTAGATACAATCTCCTACACATTAATCCCTTTTGGCCCCTCAGGGCTGATGTCTCAGGCACAGCCACAAAGGAGTTCTTCAGCAAAGAAGAACTGAGCCGTCTTCTGAGCTGAGACAAACGAAGAACACAAAGGGCAAAGCCATGTCTGCTGAACTCAGCAGTGGCACTCACCATGTTTCTGGTCCAGGAGCTCTATTTTCTCTAGCACGTCCTTCCTCATCTTGGCAAAGCGCGTGCGAGCCTCCTGACGGCAGCGCAGGATGAGGCGGTACTCGTAGTTCCCAGTGCTGACCCGGTAGAGGGGTTCACCCAGAGCCTGCCGAAAACACGGCACCATTTTAGAGACTCCTACAACAGTGCTTGTACACAGTCTGCCTACCAGCGTGGACTCACAATGACCTTGGGTTATTACAGACCTCTCAGGCTCACGGGGACTGCTGTCAGGAGCAGCAACCACGAGCAACCCTGAGCCATGTCAAAAAGTGGCAGTCAATGGGACCACTCTGAAAGCCAAACACACACCAACCATGGTAAAGAAAAGCATCACTACTAAACAAATGCAAATGGACAGGCACCTTTCAGCCCAGCATGGAGAGGTGGCATGGCTTGTTACCTGGACTACTAAGACAGGCATAAAGAACAAACAAGTTTGTATCAAGCACACAAAATATTCTGCTCTCCTCTGCAAGGTTTGCCCTGTTTGGACTGCATCATGAATTCCGTATCTACACGGAGAACCCTGTAGTATCTACAACCATTCAGACACAATGCTGGAAACCAGAAGGGAAGGACTGTTTGTTTTTTGTCCTGCAAAACAGTCTGGAAAGGGGTTAGGCCTGTCAGCAATGAAGCATCCTTCCCTTGCACCTGTAAACACAACACATGTAACAATGTGTGCTACAGACCACGGCTCGCCAACACACGCTGCACGTGCCAAAACCCAAAGGTGTCACTCTGCTGGGCAAGACTGGGATTCTTTCCTTCCCATTTAGAAGGAAACATATAACGAAAGCTTGTGTTAGGAGTTTGATTCCTTCTTGGCACTTGGGAACTAGGCATTCCAAAAAATCAAATGGCTGCTCTGAGATTGATACCTAGGATAAAAAGAGATGTTACTTTTATGCAGGGAAATTGGAATTTATGGGACATCTTTAGCTATTTTAAACAGAGCTGTTAAGGATTAAAGCCCTAAAACTCTAAACTATAAACCCCTATTGTTAAGAGAGATTCTTTAATCAATTTTCTTCGCTTATAAATGCAGTTTCACATGCATTTTGCTGCAGAGAAGCTAAATCTCCAGTTCTCAGAAACAAGTCCAGAATTAATGATAAGCTCTACACTACACACAAATGGAATCTGTGAAGATAACACCTTAATCCTCCTTACATAACCTAATAGTACTTAAACACTGAGAAAGGCAACCACTGAGCAAACAGGCTGCATGCAATGCTTCCCAGGTAGCATTTAAGGATCCCCTATTTCTAATACATTAAGAACAAATGTATGTAATTCCTTAGGATGCATTCACTAGTTTGGCTACTGACAGGCACAGGACTGCTTTTGCAATTGTACTGATACTCACAATGCAGCTGTACTCTTCATCATCCATCTCTTTGACTTTCAGGCAGTAAGACTTTGCAGAATTAAAGACAATTTAAAAAAAAAAAAAGCAAAACAAGAAGAAAATATTAAAAACTAGAAACAACTTCATCATCACCCATACCCATGAGGTTGTACCATTCCAAGCCTTCCTTCAGTGGTAGAGACTCTGAAGAAGGCACAGTGGGAAAAATCCTGTGTTCATCTAGTCTTTGGGAAAAGACAGTAGATGAAAAGTATGAGATGGGAATAAACAAAAGAGGAAAAGAAAAAGATTAATTGCAGGAAGGATCTAGCTAGGAAGAGATGCTGCCATATTGCCTTGCCTTAGGGCTGCAGCTCCAAATACTTCTCTCAGTGGGTAAAAGGAAATAGATTCCTAAAGTTACGGAACAGGTGCACTTAGCAACCTTACCCTTTTTGGGTAGGAAACAAGGGGTGAGTGGAATGAAGGAGGAAAAAAAAAGGCAAGGTCTAAATTAAAGCAAATATGACTTGACAATCGCTTACTTTGGCTAAAGACAGAGTGTCCTGAAAAATATGGACTGGGGAGCTCTTTAGAGGAGTTCAAGAGCCTAAGTTGCAGAGGAACTCTTTAGAAATAAACCAGGAAGACATTTTAATCATGAAGAAAATAAGTCATGTGGGTTCTGCGAGATCTTTCTTACCAGTGAGAAGTGTTAGGTTAAAAGCAGGTGTCTGAATCTGAATAATCTGGCAGTAAACAAAGAACTGGAAAAAATAGTGCGTTCTCTCATGGATTGTGGAAGGATGGATATGTGGTCATATACGCTACATGGGACTTTCAGGATGATTCTATGAAACTTAATTTCGACCAACACTTAGGAAACAAAAAAAGCAAGCAGCTCACCAAATATTCAAACTTGACATCCAGGTATTTTTTGATAGTCAGCCTTGTGTCAGGAATGGCTTTATTCAGATACGTATTCAAGTCAGTGAGCATCTGTAAGGCAAACACCCTGTTGCTGAATTAAGACTAAAAAGCATGACTTCAATTCAAGTGCAACCTTCTACCCAGCACAGGTCATGAGGCTGTCTGGAGTTACCTCTTTTTTGAACTACAGCAGATTTGAAAGAGAATGTTTAATCATGACTCAGAACGGTTACAGCCTCCATTACTGTCACTGGCAAGTGGTTCCAGTGCTAGAAATGCTTGCCTCACCTCTAGCCTGGATTCATCTGCTTTTGACTCATTTTATTTCCAGATGGTCCTAGAAACAGCTCTCCCCAGTTCAAAGTTTCATGACCCAGCATCATCCATCCAACACGGCACTCAAAGTGGTGCCCAAATCAACACTTAATTCTCTCTTTGCTAAACTAAGTGCACAGATCCCCTGGAGACTCTCACTCCAGCATATTGATTGAAATCCTTACACTGCTCCTGGGCTGCTTATCTAAACTCTTTTAGTGACATAATGCAGTTATGGGTACCAGTATCAGGTGCTACACTGATCAGACTACTCCCTCATCCCCAAAAGAAAAGAAGAGGAATATATTCCTGTGCAGAAGTCATAGGGACAAGATTGATATATTCATTATGTTACCGCTCAGGTTCTTTTCATTTCCCCGAAAGAAAGCAGACAAGGATCATTCTTCCCACAATGAATGAACTTTTAAGACCACATCTTTAAAGACAGGCCTTTCTAGATTTCCCTCTTCTCCAGACCCTTTACTCCTGTGGTTAAATTCCTTACCGGCTTAATTGTTTTCAGAAGGTGAATCCCAAACTTCTCGATGTTGCGATGGGCATCAGCAAATTTCACAAAGGCTTCACTGGCAGCTGGTTGTGGTTCCCGTACACCAATGACAGAGAAAACATCTCCAAATGCTGCATGAGCAGAAGAAATACGGACAGATGAATAAAGAAGTGAACTCTTGAAAAAAAATGTTGTCACCAATATTAGAAGTCCCTCCCATAACCTTACAATTAGCTAGGGGTTGATGCTACATATGCCCTAAAGACCAGAGTTTGGCAGGGCATTTCCCCAATGTCTCATGCGAAAGACAGGGCCTGTGTTAGCACCATGACTGGTAATGCAGGACAGCAGCCCTTCCCAGCTCATTTCTGCAACCCTTAGTTTTCTTTTGAGTGAAGGAATCACACATATAAGTACTGACAAAAACTCCTGAAACTGGAGGTCAAAGATTTGTGCTCCCTTTGCTCAAGATTCTTTACCTCTGTGTGTCTGAGATAGCTCAAAGAAAGCCCTGAGAAGACTCTTGGTGTGCTCTGTCAAGCCTGTGATGGAAGCCAGAAAAAACATTTAAGTCACTTCACTGAAACACAATGGAGGCATCCTTCTCTCCCATCTGGTGTCTGACAGAATACCAAGTTTACCTTTGTATAACTCTGCAGTCCTCTCCAGCTCCTCTAATCTCTTCACTAGTCCATCTAAATAAAAACAGGAATTAGAATACAGAATTACAACAGTCACATTCAGGACATGGTTAAGACCCGATTGGGTGGAAAAATATTTTTTTTTTTTCATATATTTGCTTCATATATTTCATATATTTTTTTTCATATATTTGCTTCATATATTTGGTTTCATATATTTGCTTCAAATTTCCCTCACGCCCTAATGCCTGTCCTGTGATACAACATGGGAAGCTTTTAAAATTACTGTAAACTTATTTATAGTGTGGGGTCACCACCTATTGACATTCACTAATATGGTCCCTGCTTTAAATTAATCTGACCTGAGATAACATTTAAATGGCAACAAGGACAGGCTATATCACTCAGGAAGGGCAGAGACAATCATAACAGCGAGGCAGGGCCGACAGAAAGAATGTGGACCATGCAAGCAACAATAAAAGTAGGCAAACACAGGAGGGTGAGTGTTCCATTAGGAAAATGTCCTCCTGGACAATACTTACCATTGCAAAGTATGGCTCGGCTCAACCCCAGCGCATCTGCTGTCCCCGAGCTCATGTTCTCTACCAGTCGGTGCTTTACCTTCTTCAGGACTGAAGGCCAAAACAGAGTGACAAACCAGCATCAGGGTCACTTCCACAGTCATGAAAAGCTCGTTTCACTGGTTTTCCAGGCACTGGATGAACTCAGTATTGAGGCAGCAAGCAGAAAGAGAATACCATAGAAACAGAGCACTCTGGGCCATGCATAACACATCTTCTAACTTGCCTATCTGTTCTGCTCTCACATCCTAAACACTTCAATCAATAGAGCTCTGGCAGTTCTTTTGGAAGACTGTCCCAATCCATCACTTTGCTATAAGCTACCTATCTTGGTATTTGGAACTAAACCTTGCTTATGCTATCTGCTGTATCACTTCAGCTGAAGTCAGGAGATGAGGCTGAAAGACAATCAGGACTTGATGCTCAGCGTTGTCCCTTTCCTTAATTTTACCTTTTGAATTCTAGTGAAACCCTTTCATCACCTCTTGATGGAATTTCTGTCTTTGCTGGTCGTACTCTGCAAATTACTAGAGACATCTATGCCCTCTTTGGAACCAGATGACTCAGTCACCTTTATTTACTTGCCTGCAGATCCCAAGAACTCAGCTGAAGCCAGTGTTCTGGAAAATACCATATTCTCATCACACTTCTGTTTCCCCAGAAATCCATCTCACTATTCACAATTTTCCAGAACTCCTGTCAATTTATTAGCACCATAATCACCACGAAAAGGCATGAGAGCAAAGGGAATGGATACATTTTTCAGAAAGTGAGAAAGGCAGACCATACAAAGGAGACAGCTGTGTAGGCTTAGTTCAAAACCAGACACTTTGTTTTAGCAGTAAAGGCTCTCCTCTCTCCCATAAAATTTATGTTTGTACAAAACTCACTGTAGATAGGTATTTCATCACTGTTCTCCAAGCTTAGAAATCACCACCAATGCCTTTCAATTGACACATTTCTGTGTACATCTAAAAACAGGTCAGCATAACTTTCATGTATTAAAAATAAATTAATTAAATTATTATGTAGTTGAGATTCATCATCCATGCTAAACACAGCACAGAAAAACAAGCCTCCCACAACAACGGTTAAGTCTTGATTTCACTTTCAAGACTATTTCAAGAAGTCAGGGAAGGATTTTTTTTAAACCTGTAACTCTCTTTGACAGTATCCATTTGAAAACGATTCCGTTAAGAGCACGAAAGGAAACAGAATTTTACTTTGGTTTTAGCTGGGACTAATCTTTCACCTCTCCACATCATTTTAACACTCTAGGGAGAAAGAAAGCAGTCTTACCGATATCCAGAGACTTGCCCTGCTTTGGGTCAGCCTGAAGCTTGTTGTAGTGTATTGTCACTTCTCCCTGCAGAAAGAGCAAACCCAGAACTGCTGTGCTGGAAGCAGGCAGCAGTGGCTCCCTTGACCCAGGGACAATAAGCTGCCAACTACGACCCAGAAGCTCTAGTGGCCCCCTCCTACCTCTCACCTTTACCATCTGTATCATCTTGGCCACCTCCACTTTGGTCTTCCCTTTGACGGACTTCCCATTGACTCCTGTGATTTCATCCCCAGCTGCCACGGTGCCGTCTAAGGCTGCTGGAGTGTTATCAAACACCTACGACAGAGCACAGGCAGTCTGGAATCAGGAGGAAGGTGAATGCAGAGATAAAGAGCACAAACCAAACCATTGCATTCCTCCTATTTAATTCACTTTTACTTTGTCCATGGTGAAGCTGCAGTTTTCCCCCTTTCCAGACTGAGAGGTGGGCTGATCATCTTGCTCTCTCAGGAAGTTTTTGCCCGTAGGATGTGCCTTCTCAAGCATAGGATTTCCTGAGGCTGAGTGTGTCACATTGTTCCCCTGTGAATCCTAACATGCTCTCCAAGGAGAAGGATAATTCCAGAAGTCTTAATTTAATTCTTCCACACCTACTAGGTACTAGAGTAAGGAAATCTTTTCACTGAAACTTGAGATGTCATCTCCCACTCTGAGAAAAAAAACCACCATAGGGCTCTCTCTCCACACTTCCCATCTCTCAGGCCAACACTGCTTTAGAAAGATGTTTTATTTTTCCTCCCCAGGTGCCCACCTGGACAATGTAGAGACAGGGGCAGTACTGTGCTCCTCCCCCAATGCTGATCCCAATCAGGTTCTGAGAGTCCTTCTTCAGGGTCACTGTCCCAGGTACAGTGGGGATGCCCCTACAAAGAGAAAGGAGTAACTGAACATGTAGGCAGAGCTTCCTGTGTATGAAACAATGCTGGTATCTGAGCCAGTAAAAATGCAAAAAATCATGGGCACTGTACACCTGAATTTGTTCCTTCACCACTGCCACAGAGTCTATCAGCATGGGACAGTGTGGAGACCTTCTGTGCTATCTTTTTCTTGGGATTGCATGCAAGGATTAGAGGTGGAAGAGACACCCTCATCCATCGCTAGGCATTGAAGAAACACCATCGTGCTTTAGAGTGTTTCATCTGCACTTAGTGCACTTGCACAGCATAAATGTGATGCAAATCAAGTGCTCTATGTTAAATGCAGGGCAGTCACTGCAGAGCAACACAAACATTCTCCTTTGCTCACAGCAATGCCTCATCCCCAGTCTCCAGAGGGAACAAGAAATCAGCACTGAACAGGAAGTCAGATGTTCAGCACACAGTGTCAGGCACAGGTAAATTTATCAACTCTCATTAGGTCTTGGCTGCAAAGCCTACTTCTATTGTTAGAAACACCAGGAAAAGACAAGTGAAATACTCACAGCTTATCTTCCTCAATATCATAGTCCAAATCTGCAAACATTGTTTTGGTTAAGTGGCGTCCGTTCGTCTGAAGCTGCTTATTCCAAACTCCCTGGGAAGAAAGAACAGCATAAATCAAGTAAATGAATGACTGCAATAGAAAAACACAGAGAACCAACCTGTCACCCTCATCAATCTCCTTTTTCTTTTTTGGAATGCCACACTGTGGTCTCTGCTCTTATAACAGAGAAAGAAAACGTGTCAAGCGTCCCTGGCTCTCTGCTCCACATGCAACACGAGAAAGTCCTCGGGTCTGAATGCTGCATGTTCCAAAGCCAAGGCTGACACACGTGCAGCATTTCCACAGCACGGAACCAAACGTGGTCCCTTGCGGAAGCTGCTTCTTCCCACGCTCGACCCTACACCATGGCTGCGAAAGATACTTCGTTTTATCCCCGACATGCATTACCCAACTCCATGTTCTTGACTTCACAGCAAGTCACGTCACCTTTTGACGTTCCCCGCCTGCCTCGGGAGGCCGTGTTTAAGCTTTTCACCGAAAGCCTCATTATTTCCCCATGCGCAAACCCCGTTCCCATTTAATCTCGGCCAGTAATTAGCTGGCACGCTGGGGTTCCGTTCACCCTTTGGCAGCACCCAAGGCACGGTGACGCCGTGGCGGTGGTCGCCTCCAGCACACCCGACCCAGTGGGACCAGGGCTTCGCGGGCAGCTGACCGTGCCGCAGCCCCCCGACGCGGGGCCGGGCAGGGGCTGCGGGCAGAGCCCCGGCCGCGGAGGGGGCGAG
>VZRQ01004162.1:139610-205502 GCA_013397975.1 Machaerirhynchus nigripectus | reverse complement strand
CTAACAAGAAGGATTTTTAGAACTTGGGAATAAAGGTCTCTCTCAGATTGGGTGAGTCTAGGTTTTCCTAGCCTCTGTCCCATCCTGTTGGTCCTGCTCCCTAACCCAGCAGAAAAAAAAAAGACCCAAAAAAATGAAAGCACGCAGAAAAGCCCCAATTTTAACTTACAGTTTTCTCTTCAGGCATGGGGGCAGCTAGTATGGTCAAAGAAACGTCTGCTGGGAAGGTGGTTAGCCTCAGGGTCGATCCTCAGGAGGTTTGCTTCTTCTCCGAGATGGTAGACGAAGGTCTCTACCTGTCTCTTCAGATAGCCTCTGCTAGAATGCAGGGGGTTCTCCTCAGAGAAGTGACGATCCGAAGGCGGCTTCAGTCCCACAGCAGCTGTGTGGGAGACGCTCTCTCCAGGGACTACCAGAGTCCAATGAGTTCGGGTGCCACTTACTGCGGTGGGGGGTCCGGTGTGCACCAGTACGCTGCGACCTTCCTGGAGAGAGAGCATCCTGCAAAGAACAGCTCTTCCAGGGGCACAGGCAAGCCTCCCTGAGCGACAGGTGATTTCAGCAAGTGTAGCGATCTCTCAGCTATGAGTGATTTCAGCTCTAGTGTTCCAGCTGCTGCGTAAATCACCCAAGGCAGACTCGGGGGACAGAGAGCCAGGAAGCCGTGTGTGACAGTTCCACGAAGGTAGCCTTTATTGTGCAGCCACCCCACAAAGGGTAGGTCAGTGACATGGCCACCCTGGAATTAGGTGGCAGAGGGGGTTTCTTTTATGGGAAAGGTAGGGGGTGGGGTAGAAACCAATAGCCAACGGGATGTCAGGTATTACCATAGGGAAGCAAGGCATGCTGGGTTGTCACCCTAACTGAAGGGAAAGTTGTCTGTCTCTGGAGGGGATTCTTCTGGCCCTCAGGCCTCTTTCCTCCAAGGGAGTGCAGAGGGCTCATGTGCCAAGGGCTCACAGCCCTCCACATCTTATTTTTCTTTGATCCTTGCTCTTAGCATAATTTATGCAGGATATGTTTTCAAGATCCATCACAGACATGCAAGCCCTTGAGATCTGACAGTTCTTGCACTGTCTGCAGCTGAAGAGAGAAGGAAAATCTGGAGACAGCCATTTTTTGGGTTTCATGTGGGTTGCTGACTACAGTAAATCATAGTCTGGTTGAAATGGTTTTGTGGATGAAATGTTGCAACATGGGGTTGTCTTTTTAGCTGGAGGGAGGAGGTCTAAAAATAACCTTTGTTTCTAAACTGGAGTAAGGTATAACAATTTCCTAATTGACTGGCAAGTTTAGCTTAAAAAGATGGGAGAAACTTACTGTATGAATATTTTTGAAAACATGGAAACATTTTCATTGTTGCTAGTTTTCTGCCTTTGTAAGCCTTTTGTGGTCAAGATTTTTCTACAAGACAGGAAGAAGGTGGGAGTAAAGGAAAAGAAAGGACATGCTATTGAAGCTGTAGTGCCAAAATATTTTTCTCTTAATAAAGATTTTCCACTGCTGTTGTTGGCAACAGCAAGTGGAATATTTCATCTGTGGGAAGGCTCATTCACAACACTGTATAGCCACCCCAGCTAACAAAATGCTGAAGCTCTGCACAAATTTCCCATAACTGTCTGTTAGTCTTCATCTTCAAAAACAATGTTTGCTGCCATTGTCATGAAGTAGTGGGAGCAGTATTCATATGAAGAGACAATGGTTGGCTGAATATGAGAAAAAGAACAAAAGAAGATCAAGGGTAATATTTGAGGCACAGGAAATGCACCAGCAGGTGTTGTTGTAATGTGGCTGTTAGACTTGTGACATCTTTGGCATATGACTCTGGTAACTTCTTAGAAGTGTTTACTTTTGTATCTAAAGACCAGTATTTCCAGCTAGGCTACACTTCTCCCACCCCCTACACAAAGTAGGGGGGGGAAGAAATGCACAAAACTGCCTCACACAAAATTGCATGCCAACTTATTTTTAATGCTGCAGGTAATTTCTGCGCATCTGATTTTCATGCTGCTTTCCTTTTAATGTTTTTTTTTAGTTGAATTGTTGGAAAGTTGGTAGGAACAGGTCAGCAGAAAAGTGTGGTCGTGTGAGTTTTTTTCTAAAAATCTGATCACAACGTTATTAAACACTTGTTGAAATGAAAATAGCCAGCAAGCTGCACTTGTAGCAGCATTTCATCCACAAAGCCATTTCAACCAGACTGGTTTACTGTAGCCAGCAGGCATTTGGGAGATTTTGGTCATAGATAGCCTCCTCTCCTCCTCTGCCCTGAGGAGATCTTGTTGTGGTGGCCCTACTTTGCATTTTTGGAAACCAAATACAGCTATTTTAGCAGAAAGAAAACATATTTTCTTCAGAGCTAATTACAGGCCTGATATTTTGTGCAGGGCATTTCCTGCAGATGTGAGATGTTGGTCAGTAGCGGTATCACTAGCCTAGATATTAAAATAGCTGGGCTCTACCACTTCCGCGACACTCTGACACCCATCTGTCCTGGTATTAAGAGAGAAGCCTGGAATTGTGAACTATAAAACGTAAGTCTTGATTACACAAATCTTTTTATATGCTTGGTTTAGATTACATTCTGTTGTGAATATTCAAGGACTCTTCTATTGCTGTCAAAAAATATTTTTAATAGCATGTGTCTGTTTTGCTGAGTTGGAGATGCTGAGGGAAAGAAAGCATCTTTGAAACATCTAGGCCTGTGATTTGGTATCCCAGTTTATTTTGTCACCAGGAAGTTAAAAATTAATATCCAGGCCTGTACAGTTGTAGTGTTTTTGTTCGCATTTTTTACCGTCTGTGAGATAAGAATTAGGAGGAATGTAAAGCAGACTCCAAACTTTAAGAATATAAAGACATTTATTAACAGAACTAAAAGAAAAAGGAATAATAAGGGTCATAATAAACCTTCAAAACACTTCTCCTCCCCCCATCCTCCTCCCTCCTCCCACTTACAACATAAAGACACAAATTTGGGATTATTTCGGTCAGTTTACCACCTATATAATAGTCTTTCATCAGTTCACTTAGGGAGAGGAGTCTCTTTTGCCCATGCTATGGGGCTTCTCCACAAGAAAGAGTCTTCTTGTGACTTCCACTGTCACAGCACAACAGCCGCCCGGGGTGGTTTTCTGCTGGCATGTGAAAGTCCCTTCCCTCGACTTACAGCTTTCCCCACAGCTGTTTTCAAGGGTTCAATCTTAGCTAATGGGGTGCTATTTTAAGGATGAGCTATTCAAGAGCAAAGGTTCTCTTCATCTACCTCTAGGATCATCTTCATCTCTAGGAACAGAGGTCTTCTTCTTCTTCTTCCCTGGGAGCAAGGGTNTAGCTTTACAAAAGAATTTCAGCTTTTAGGTTTAAAGCGTCTCCTCTATCTCCTCTCTCTGGGCTTCAGCTCTTTCTTCTTCATGAACTTTGGTGTCACTATCATGGTATCTATTCACGTGCTTTTGCCCTTCCCTTTCCTCTGACCTGGGAGAGGATTGATGTCTAAAGGTTTCATTTCTTCTGGGGAGCTTACAGCACAGGAAGGGTTAATCTTACCCAGGCCTGGGTTTGCAGCTGGAACTTATCTGTCTCTGGTGGTCACATGATCTCTGCTGGGCAGCGGCTGGGACTGCTCTCGCTGTAAAGTTCATTTCAGCTGCACCGGAGAAGGCGGGGGAGGCAGCATCCCAGGCTGCATGGAGCCGCGGGCCGTGGCCCAGCCCCGCCGGGCTGAGACAGAACAGGGCCATGGCCCCAGCCCCTGCTGGGCCCGAGCGGTCAGGCCCGGCCAGGCCCAGTTACCTGTCCAAGGGCCAGAAGCAAGAGAGAGCTTCCCGGCCTTGTTTGTCTTTAAAATGTGCTGTTTGCAGAGGTGTGTCCAGTTTCTTAAGTGGCTTAACAGGGCTGTCAATATCCACATTAGCCAGTTGATCAGTTCTATGCGGTCTGGAGGAAGTTACAAAAGCCCCTTGCAAAAAACATCACTTTCATGGCTGGTGGAATTTTTTTTCTTCCCCCTTTACTAAAATTCCAAAGTGTTCTAACCCATGACAACAGTGTATATTTTTGGAACAAGTAATTTTTCTTAGGGACTAGAAAGGCGTTGAGCTGGGTTACATCTCTTAGATTCTCTATTTATATGCAAGTTTCTACCCCAAAAGGATTCCTGAATTATCGTCTTTCTTCCCTTGTCATACATGGTGTTGTTTAAAAACAAACATGCAAAAACCTATCACAGAGAATCACTTCATAAAAGCTGTGGTTAAATGCAAGGTTGTCCTTATAAACCAGCCATATTCACTACATGTCCAGTGTGATGGAATCTATGAAACATATGGCCATACCATATGTCTATTAAATGCTTAAATATGTCAGGGTGCAGAGCCCTTACCAGAGAGAGAAAAGGTTAAGCTCTTTGTCCTGGTAAACCATAAATCATTCTGCAGTTAGTTTACAGCATTAGTTTCTTACTTTGTAAATACATTACTACTGGTTTTCAGAGATCTTCTTACACACAGGAATGTAAGAAGCAGAACTTTCATTTTACAAAACTTTTGGAGCTTAATTCCAGAAAACATGATTCACTATGCTTATCCTTCTCTCTTTACCTGGCAGCAGTATTGGTAACTTGCAGGAGTTAACACATCTTCATTTTGATACAAAGAAATGTCTTACTTACCCTTACTCCCTTTTTCTCCTCCTTTTAAGAAAATGAATTCTTGGAGCTATTGTTTAGGAACCGTTTTGAAGTGCAGGAAATTGACTAAATAGGGCTTGGTCTCCATTTTATTACTAACCAGCTTGAGACAGTTGTTCTTGGAGCTGATGCCAGAATCCTTGAACATAAATTTGGAAAGTCTGGTATTTGATGAGAGCTTGTGTGTGGGATGCGAGACATTCAGCTGTTTTGCCGAAGAACTAAAGTAGCCTTGCAGAGTGTGCCATTAAGTCCTCTGGACTGTTTCAGGCACATTTTAAAATTTGAATACAGTTAGGCTGTAGACCTGTGAAGAGCTGATTGCCATTTCACTTATAAGCTTTGGCTGAAGAATGCCAGCATTCAATAGAAGCTGCTTGTTGAGATCTTTTAAATGTAAGTTGCATGCATTTTCCTTAGCATACTATCAGCCCACCAGTTCTTGTATTATTCATACGATTTTGTATTGCATGTTTGTGCACTGAAAAGACATGGGTTGCACAATTACGGTATAATACTGCTCTTCTGGCCTTAGAAATTTTCTGAAAGTGTGTCTCTGCTATTTAAGGCTTTTCATAAAACAAAGCTGGCATATCGAAACATGATTCAGTCTCTCTGGCAGTCTAATTGTTGAAGTAATCTCTGTCTTTGAAAGTACTGTAAATGCCTAGGCTGAGCTAAAAACCAGCCTTGATCTGAAGGGGTGCAATCATCCAGGCAGCACAGGTCTTTGATGTAGCAGAATTCACTGTATTTAGAATTCATCATAGCTGTGGCACAATGAATTCTATATAATGAAGTATCAAGCAAATAGATTTCTCTTTATGGGTGTATGTTTAATTTGGTAGTGTTGGTGAAGGGAGGGATCTCTCACTGTTCGTGATGTTAGCAGCTGTAATGGAGAAACCCATGTGAATTGCATTGTGAAAGGACATGCCAGGAAAGGCAATGATGCTTCTCTCTACTACTTGTCTATGCTTAGAAACTTGACCACTGCAGCATGGCCCTTATTCCATTCACTGTTTCTTGACGTGCCTGTGTGCTTCCTTATAGCCAGCTCACAGAACTTTCTTAATATCTTCCTCTCTTTCAAATGCTGCTACTATGTTTCCTGCCCTGCCCTCCGCCATGTGCATGTATGTGGGGTGGTTTTTTTTGTGTATGTGGGTTGTTTTTTTTTTTTTTAAGTTGGTTTTAGCTACTGAGTGTATGTTTACTAGAAACAAGACTTTTGTGCTTCTTGGAGTATGTGTACATATGTGTTTATATATTTGTGTACATATGTTCACATGTGTATGTATTTGTAAATGTACACACACACATATCTAGAATATTGTATTTGTAAAAATATTACCTTACCAGCAAACAAAAACTTGTGATGCTTTCTGTACCTCAGTTGAACATATGTAGATTACATAAAATGTTTTGAATACTTGAGCATCTGGTAAATGCAGAGAACAGTCTGTCAAAATGCGCCCAGTCGTTTAAAGTTCTGTTGTTCTGGGTAGAAACTAGTGAAATTCAGACCTGTCAAGAAACGGGAGTTAGAATTTGGGTCAGTTATGCCAGGGGATCCATTTCTGTTGATGGGATGTAGCTGATGTGCCTTTTAGGAGCAACGTATGCAATCAGCAGTTTGAGGTTCACCTGAAAGGGAAGATGGAGAACCTCCTTTCTGTGTCTCAGCACAAAGGAATGCTTTGTTTGCTTCCAGCAGCTGCACAATCAGTGATCTCATTTTGGAGTGCTTATTTCTATCCAGTTTTATTATCATAATCAGCTTTATTAGCTAATGAAGAGGAGAAGGTAATGACTTAACTCAGTCTAATCCATGCAAGTATTTGATTTAGATATGATTAGAATATTTCTGGATGCTGAGGAGGAGTGAAGCAGTGTTTGTGAATCAGATCTCTCTGCTCAGAATGTTATAAATGTAAACACCTGAAAAAATACACAGTTTGTTTCAGTCAGAGAGCTTTGCCTGACTGTATTTGACTAATTACCTCTGGAGGCTTTAGTCTTTGTTTCCTTTGAATCTCATAAATATAGCAATATAGCTTTGTGGAGTGTTCTTGCTTTAATAATGTATGGAGTTTCTATGCTGTATTTCTGTCTTTCGTATGAATTTGAATGAGCTGCTCCTGAAAGACTCAGTCTTGAAGTTGCTACCCAGGTTAAGTTCACATCTGACTTGAGTGATTTATTTCCAGAAAAGACTGTAAGAACTGTTGTGTTACATAAGTGCAGGAAACACTGTTTATCTTGTACATGGAAGCTAAAAAAAAATCAACTTCTGTAATAGAAGTTTTGTGTTTTGGTGATATTTGTGATTTGGTTTTACATGAACCAGTAGCAAAATCATGGAAGTCGTCATGGAATAAAATCTGTTTTGTATTTCATCTTGCTTCACAGAAATCTAGGTTTAAGCATCTTCAAAGTAGATGATACCTTGTCTGTAATATCAGGGCTTTCTGACAGATTTGCCATTTTATTCTTTACGTTTTTTGTGGTTATCTTTGTTTTTGCAGGAAATCACAAAGTAGCTTATCGAATAAACAGATAGTGTGTGTATTTTTAGATCATCTGTTAGCCTTTTGCAAAGTTAAAGCTAATCATACTGATTTAAAATACGGATTCTACTAAATAGACAGTTTTGGTATGTGAAATCACTTATAAATTTAGCAATTTCTCCCCTATGCTGTCATGCAAGAAAATGAAGTTTTTCCTCATGGGTTAAGAGCAATCTTCAATTTGCTTTAAGATTGATAGAGTTTTTAAGTGGTATAGATCATTATCAATGCTAATAGTGTATTTGTGTGAACATTAATAAATTTTGAGAATAAAGAAACTTGATCCTGTAGAGCACTTTGGACAAAGAACTTACTCCTAACTTACATGTGGGGAAAATAAGTGAATGTAGCATGTACAAGATAGAATAGATGTGTCAGTAGCCCTTATTTTTTTTTTCCCTGAGCAGTGACTAGCACATGAGGGCTTTTCATTCAGCAGTTGTTGCACTTGAATCTGAAATGAGTATGAGTATTTGCTGACCTCACGCCTTGGTAGTTGTATCTTTCCTTTTGGGTCAGGTTGCTGTGGAAGCACCAAGAAACAAGCATGGGTTTCAGCTTCAGTGGTGTGAGGTTATGCCCCAGTTAATCTTCCAGTTAAACCTCTGTGGTTTTCTGCAGCTTACTGATCTTGGAGATTGAATAAATAAATTTTTCCTGAATTTAAAATACAGGTTAGCTCATGGTAACCCAAAGGATAGACACTGTATGGAATTAAAAAAAATTTCAGAGTAAAGAAGGAAGTGCATATGGAAAATCAAATAAAAACCAGTTTGTGTCATATTCTAGCTGTTGTGCTTTGCATCATAATTACATCACTGCTCATCTGGCTACTTTTTAAGTTAAATGCTGTTTCCTGAATCTAAAATTGCTGGTACAATTCATCCTTTCCAGTTCTTAGGAAGAAGGAATTAAAAAAAAAATCAAGTGCTTACCTCTTGAAAGTAATGTTTGCAACACTGTATAACCTGAATTCATAGTCAGAAATTACAGTCTGGTCAGTGCTAGTTGCCTGTGAGTTTGATGTCAACCTGCTTTTCTTAGGTCTGTGGGACTGATGATATAACTAAGATTCACAGGTTATACTGGGAACAATTTTATCTTACTGTGTTATTTAAATGGTAACACTTCTGTCACAGGTGAAGCTTTAAAGGTAAGTGTCAAGATATTCAGCCCATGATGTTTAACCAGACATACAGTATCATGAGCTGATAAAATGCGCAAATCTGATAACACTGCTGTAATTAACTAGTCTTTCATGAATGAGTGAAAACTAAATGCATGTCTTCTTTTAGTTTAGTTTTGCTTTGAAGTATGTAAATACTTTTATATGTACAGACTTGAGTTTGGCCAGATCTCTTGTAGAAAGCTGATCTAAAGAAAAGCAGGGGACAATCCACCTACTCTTTTAGTCATATATTTTGTTTATTTTTGTTTTAGTTTGCAAGTATGCCTGCCACAGGAAAGGTAAAGAAAAGGTAAGAATGTTTTTTAGCTTCCCTTCTTGCTGTTGAGCTACATGTATTCAAAGTTGAGACTACAAAAGCTGTATGAAATAGTTAAGAACAAGATGATTATTAAATCAGATGCCTAGCTGGAGTATTGTTCTTGCCATTAATTAAAAAAAAAAAATCCCAATATACTCAAAACATTTGCACCAGGGGTTGAGTTTTTCATTCTTCCCACAGGAGGACATGTTTTAAATTGAAAACATTAAGTTAAATGGGTGAAATACAAACTACACAGTTCTGCCAGAAAAGAAAAAAGTGTATCTGAGTGAATAAGGTATATATGCACTCCTGTATATCAATCCCATGCGTGTGTGTATACACACACCTATATATGTATATATAAAATTTGTACAGGAACAGAGATTTAAAGGCAAACTTTTTGCACTGCATTATAAGAAGTATAAGCATACTATTAATTTTCAGTGATTACTGTAGATTCCCCCAGTTCAGTTTCATTACTAGATTTTTGTTACTTTTGAAAATCTTCAAGTTCCTTTCACACAAGATGAGATCAGTAGTTCCATGGTCTCACGTGACTTACTTTCCCCATTGCTAGATTTGTGTAAATCAGAGACACTTAGACACAGTCTAAATCTAGCAGTGTTGAAGTGCTTTATTTTGCCAGAAGCACTTTTGTGGGCTAATATTCCCTTCTTTTAACTTAAACTTTTGATTAGTACTTTCTGTCTATTAAGACAGCATATTTTATACTCTCTTCTGGAGACCACAGATCTAGTCCTAATACCTGTGTTGTTACCTTGATGTTTGGCTTATGCAAGCATTTGTTTGGTTCAGTGCATCCAAGGTGTATAACTAAATTAAAGAGAAGAATCTCTGCTTTGTGAAGGACTTGGAGATTTTTCAGGACATTTTGGTAAATTCCAGTAAATACAAGTTGATCAGTTGGCTGAGCATCTCTTGTTTTGAGTAAAAATGATACATGTGTATTTGAAAATCACTGTGTTGTGTGGTATGTTGGGTAAATGCAGAATTCTGGGTTTTTTTAATGAAATAAGATGATAAAATACCCAGTAGTAATTAGGTTTGTAAGTAAGGTATTACCTTTTAAAGGTAATAATACCTATAAACATTCAATAATGATTAGTAGTAATACTAATAATGGTGGTTTATTGGTAGAAGCAAAATGGTTTAGTAGAAAGATGTAATTTTTGTTACACCAGATGATGTAATTGATCCCTTTTTGCGCAGTAGCTTTGGTTCTCCTAATAGTACTTGCAGTATGGAATTCTACCAGTTGTATAAGAAGGAATCTGGTTTGTTGATAACATTGGTAGCTCACAGATTTGCTTGGGTAGGTGCTACATAGAACTAGAGTTTCCAGAAATGATACTAAAATTATTCTGGAGACTGTTGTGATTCTTGAAACTTGTTTTGGAGACGAATAATTTCATGTGTATGCCTTATGTTTAAAACAGGAAACTGGCATTTCAGCTCTCAGCTATTTGAGTGTTGAGTGTTGAAAAGAGTAGTATATGGAGTGCCAAAAGTATATAATAGCCTAACATTAAGATACTGGCATGTTTTATGATTTTTAAACAACTGAAATGAAATTATTAGCATTTGTTACAGAATTATGTAGCAATACAGAATGTTACAGAATGTAATGTTACAGAACTATGTAACAATATGTAAATATATTTTTAAAAAATTGTGAAAACAAGACCAAATTCAATAATCAATTATTTCTTACAAGAAGCTTATTTTCTGGTTTTCAGAGAAATAGTCAATCAGCACATAGCTTAAATTCAGAATTTTTCTATGAGTCGTTCTTTTTTCTGACTGCTTTCTAAGGCTCATGACTTCTGCACCCATCAGTGTATATGGTTTCAGATAGTTGGTTGTATTGTGTCTTACTGTGTAAGACCCAGATGGTACATTGTCCCAGTTAAAAGGACAAGTATCTGCCAAGGAAGGTGGGAAGTTCCCTTGGAATGGAAAATGTGACCCTCTCCCCTCCAAATTATTATAACTTTGAAATTAAGGGGCTTTCAGACAAAGATATGGGAAAAGGAATAACAGTTTTTTTGCTAGTATGTCTATCTATCTATCTATCTATGGAAACAAATAACCAGAATGATAGCAGCAACAAACCAAACCAGAAACCCAGTAACAGCCCTCTCACAGCTGTCAGGCACTTTCCCCTTTGCCCACAGCCGGCAGGGGGCGCTGTTGGCTCCCGGCCAGGCAGGGCGGGCGCGATGATTCCCCCGCGCCTGCAGGGGGCGCTGTGGCGTGAACTCAGCTGCTTCTCTCCACATGGGTAGTGGCAGGTGTGCTGGCGGGAGAGATAGATAAGGGACTTCCTTTGGAAACTCACAAGGGGCAACTGATCCTGGTGCCCCTCTGGGTGGCAAAATGCACTGTACCAGGAACTTCAGAGCGGCAGCTGGAATGGCNGGGGTCCTGTGTTTTTCCCCTGAGGCACCTGAGTAGATGGTGAGGGCCTTTTCCAGTGCAATCGGGTGTTAGTAAGGTCCCAGTTCACTGTTTGCTGGTCTTACGAGCAGAGACTCACCCATGGTAAATAAGAAGCAGTGCAGGGCTGGACTCTATGGTGGCAGCGAATTCTTCCCATGGTAGCAGCAACTGGACTGTTCCCCTCTGATCTCAGAAGAGAGAGAGAAGCTGAGCCCATCCCTTCCCCCCCAGCCAAAATCTCGCCATTATTTCTGCCCTTCCCAAGAGAAAGCTACTCAGCTATGGTAGTGGAGACAGCTGCACCCCTCCCCCTCTTCCTTGGATGCATCGTTTGTCTCTTTTAAACACCGGTCGTTATCATCTCTTAGGCAGCAAATGGGACAAAATTCCTTGAGAGCAAAGAAAGAAAAGGAAAAATCCTAATCTCCAACGTACACATGTATAATTTTGAGGTTGTTTTTTTTTTTTGTTGCTGATTTTCATAAACAATAAATAAATCTGTTGGCAAGAGGAAAAGATATTGAGATGGTATTAGTGAGAGAAAGAAACAAAGCGATTTCTGCTTGTCTTTGTTTACCGCCAAATTATAGATGAGTTACTTTTTCATGATGGATATGAACTTTCTACTAGAAATCTTAGGATGCTTTAGAATGTTTTTAGGAGCATTGGGGTTTTCTTTGTTTGGTTGTTGTTTTACCCTCCCATGACCTGTGCTGTTCTGGCTGATTTAGGGAAGAACCTCTTTACTGATCCAGTTATTTGCTGACTAGCGCTGATTCTTTTTGTATGGATGCAAGAGATCTCTCATAGACTTGCTGTGTAACTTTTTTCTTCTTTTCTTCTTCTTCTTCTTCTTCTTCTTTTTTTTTTTAAGAGAAGTAGAAAGGCATTCTTTAGCCTTTGCAAGTGGGATCAAAGACCCTGGAAATGATGCGTTTTACATTGCTGCTGCTTGGAATGCTCCCTCAGATCACATTATATAGCTTATGCCACGTTTGTTTCCATGAAATGGAAATTAAGGAGTTTACAAGACTATACCACTCCTTTCTTCTTCAGTTTCTGTTATAAAAAGTTATTTACTCTTAGTTACATTGTACTCCTAGCTGGTACTGGATGCACTGCCTGCGCATCCACTATTACAGCTAAAGGCAATAGCAACATCTTGAAGGGTACTCTGAACATCAGCAATGGCTGTAATTGGGTAGCAGGCAAAATGCATTGGACCCCAGTGATGTATAGCATTTTGCACCATTGCTGTGTCGTACTATATTGCTTTTACTCTGCTGCTTTTATTTACTGTGTTACTTTTGCTGGGTGTTTTGATTAAGCATGCATGTGCATAAAAACTGGTTGAATTCCCTCTTGCAATATTGCATCTGCAGAAGTTGAAGCCATCCCAGCCTTACATTGCGAGTGTCTTGGTTTGAAAGACAGGTGTCTTAACAGCCTTCTCTCAGCTGTCAAGGACTTTCCCCTTTGCTGTAGTTATGCCCACAGCCGGCAGGGGGCGCTGTTGGCTCCCGGCCGGGCAGGGTGGGTGCGATGATTCCCCCGCGGCTGCAGGGGGCGCTGTGCTGCGAGCTCAGCCACCTCTCCATGTGGTAGTGGCAGCTCAGCCAGTGGAAGAGATAGATAAGGAGCTTCCTTTGCACACTCATGGGCGGCAGCTGGTCCTGATGCTAGTCTGGATGGCAAAATGGACTGTAGCAGGAACCTCGGAGCAGCAGGCTGGAACAGCAGAGGTGAGAACACCCAGGGTGGCAAACAAACTGTAGCAAAAATTCCGAAGCTGTAGCAGGAGCCGCAGGGTGTCCTAGCAGACACAAGGTGTTGGGTTAAAGTGTAGCAGAAAAAAAGCCTGAAGCAGTGGCAGAAAACAGTGGGGCTGGGCAGTGGCAGCTGGGCTTCTGCAAGCAGACGGGAGATGCTCCTTCTGGAGGGGGTCAGGGTCCTGGGTTTTCCCCTGAGGCACTTGAACAAATGGTGAGGATCCTTTCCAGTGAGATTGGGTGTTGAAGGGGTCCAACGGCTGCTCTTATGAGCAAAGACTCACCCATGGTAAGTAGAAACAGGACAGAATTCCGCAGTGGCAGCAAATTCTCCCCTCAGCAGCAGCCCTGCACTAAGACCATGACCATCCCCCCTCTGATCCCAAGAGTGGGAGAGCAAGTGAAGGCCAAGCCCAGCCCCTCACCCAGCAGCCAAAATCTTGAGGTGTCTCTGCACTTCCCAAGAGAAAGCTGCCCAACTGAGAGATGGTAGCAAACTGCACCCTTCCCCCTCCTTCTCCTCCCAGCCACATCTTTTGTCTCTTAAATGCCATAGTTATCATCTCTTAGGTAACACATGGGGGAAAATTCCCTGCAAGAAACCAACAAACAAAAAAAAACCTGAAAAATCCTAACCTCCAACAGCGAGGAGTTACCTTACTGATTTGATAAAAGATTGAAAACTGAAAGATGGACATCATGAATAACCACAATTAGGTGGAAACAGAATGACTGTATTATCCATTATGAACATTGAGCGCTATCCCAGAAGTTCTGACTGTTTTTTATCAGTAAGCTTGTTGGGGTTTAGGAGTTACGCTGTTTTCTTTTTCTCTTAAAGAATTTTTTCCCATATTTGTTGCCAGGGGACAAATTACTGGGTGCTTAAGAGAAACAAAGGACCTGGCCACAGGGGCGGGGTCCAACTGGCCACCCTTTTGTCACCTGGGGGCTGGCTGATGTGCTGGGAGGGCAGACAGAGAGCTGCCTGCCATCGTGGTGGACGGTCTTCCTGGTCTTCCTTTTCTTCGGCTGCTTGCTTTTTCTATGGGAGTACCCCCGGGGTTCCCAAGCCTGCCTTTCCCTGTCCCGCTGGGAGCTGGGCCACTGCTGGTCTGTCCCTGCCACTGCTCGGAGCTTTCGCTACTCTGTAGCTCGTACACTCCGCCGACTGAGACCTGCCGGGATTCCTGCTGCAGCACCGGAGTTTGATACACCTCGCCTGCCACCCGGGATCTGTGCTCGTCTCTGCTGTCCCAGCCTGCTGCTCCCGAGGGTCCGGCCAGACACCGGGATCAGCTCCCCAGCGGGTTTGTGAAGCTTTTTGTCCGTCCCTTCCCGGGACCCCAGGCTGCCACTGCCATGTGCTCCCCGAGCTCGGTCCGGAGCGCCCCCTGCAGCCGCGGGAGAACCATCGCACCTGCCCTGCTCAGCGGGAGCCGCCAGCGCCCCTGCCGGCCGTGATCGGAACTGCACCGAGGGGAAAGCGCCCAACAGCCGAGAAGGCTGGCACTGGGTTTGTGACTGTTTGCTGTTACTGCCACAGTTACTGTCGTTTGTTTGTGTTGTTTTATATATATATATTAGTAAAGAACTGTTATTCCTATCCCTCATATCTTTGCCTGAAAGCCCCTTAATTTCAGAATTATAATTTGGAGGGAAAGGGGTTGCGTTTTCCATTTCAGGGGAGGCTCCTGCCTTCCTTGACAGACACCTGTCTTTCAAACCAGGACAAAGCTGAAATGTCTAAGCTTTGTTAGAATTTGCTTTTACTACTTCTGTGTGAGAATACAGCATTTAATAGTATTCTACTAGTAATTATTTCTAAAACGCTTCCCTTGTCTTGTTCTGTGTAGCTGAAGAAAGCATTTAAAATACTTCCTACAGTTAAAGCATAATAAAACAAATTCAATCTTAGTCTGGGAGAGGTAGTTTTGATGATAAAATATGTATTTAAATGTCATTTGGTATTGTTTTGTTGCATTATCTCTTCTGTGAATAGCTGGAAAACTGAAGATATATTTGGATTGTAAATGTTTAAGGCTTTATTCTAATGTGTTTTGAGAGGAGGGAAGTTTGTTAAAATGACTAGACAGCTATTAAAGCCAGTATTGTGATATATCAAAGTCAGAAATAATGCCATAAAATTCAGGTGTTTCCATGTCAACATCCAACAAAGTTCTCTCAGTCTCAAAAACTGGTGAATTGGGGCCTCATAGAGGGGACTGTGTCTTTACAACATGATATTTTCCCACTTCTTGTGGGAAAGCGGAAGAGTCCTGCTTGGTTCACAACTCTTTGGGCTACTTTAGCCTCCTTTGGCTTGCTGAGCAGCATATTCCAGCAGTGTTTGCAAAGGTTTTCTAGAAACTTCCTGCTGGAGAGGTCGCTGCCCCTTTGATATGATTCTTGGAGACCTTCTGTCACAGATTGAAATCAGGCCTGTGCTAAATTGGTGGATGCATCTTAGTATTGTCTGATACAAAGAGCTATTTTTTCTTCTTGTGATTTAATACATTTAAGCATTAAATTTGCTTTAGGGAGATGCAGAGAGTCATCCTGTAGATGGATGGTTTTTAGCAGTAGGAAAATAAAGCAAAAAACCAAAAATCCCAAACTCATTTTTGATATTTGCTTTTTTACCAATAAGTTTGACATGTGACTTCTGCCTTCATATCTTTCCGTGATGTTGAGTAGAAAAGACTGACATTACTGCCTTCTTGCGCCCTTCCATACCACATTCCTTTCTTCCCTGTAATATGTATTAAAAAAAGATACAACACACTTCTCCCCCATTTTAACCTATGCTTATTGTTTAAATACTGCTTTCATCTCATCTTTCATCCTTATATTTGATGGGCATAGATCTGTCTCTAATCTTAGGTGTACACTAGATGCAGTGAAACCTGTGGGTTGAGCAGTGATATCTGGTGTTTGTTGTGACAAAACTCCTGTCTTCTCCCCCTAAAACTTCTGATGCTGTCAACTGAGGCACCGTTTGTGACCATAGGAACCATAATGCCTGTAGCTCTTGTGACTATTGCTCAGATATTGGAACCTTGAGAAATCAGACCAATAGATATGTTATAGGTCCAGAATTCTGAGGTACAACCGGTCTGGTGCACAGTTCGTTTCCAATCCAGAAAATTCAATCCACACCAGCAGTTTGTTCCTTTGGGAGAGGAAAGCATTGGCAGAACAAAGAACCCCTCTGCTTCCTGGCCCCCTCCCCATTTGGTAATGTTGCAAGTTTTGTTTGGCTTTGCAAATGAAGAATGTTTTCTCACGGGGATTGTACCAAAATACATACACGTGGAATCCTGAAAGGGTAGCATAGTTCCCTGAGTAATGTTCCTCATAAAGCTTGGAGAGGTCAGATCTGATACAAAGAAAGCAGAAGTTAACTCTCAAAAAAGATATATACAATTATTTCTGTCAAATAATTTCAACCTACTTTATAAAGCTCTTTAATCTCTTACACAGATTAAATCAGAAGAGACACCGGCTAGCATTTACAGTTCAAATTGGCAAACTAAACCACAGTGCAGAGGGCTAGGTCAAAGTCCAGTAAAATCTGGTTTTAAGATCTTGGTTCCTGCTGTCTGGTTTAACCCATGTTAGCAACACCCAAATTCTGACTTTCTTTTCCTTTGCTTCTGAACCCTTTGGGACAAATCCCATGATTTGAAGAAGGAAGGGACTTAATCTTTGTTTACTAGTTTATAGTTATCAAGAGAAACTCATCATTTTTTGCTTCTAAAAGTGTCTTCTGTTTCATTAGAGGACTTTTTTTTTATCCTTTTCCCAAATAACCTATGGGTTTTTTCCTTGTATGTGTTCTTCAGAGAATTGAAGAACTTTAATGATGTAGGTCAGGACTGTGACATTGCAAACTGAAATACCACAGCATGGAAGAAAGCCAGAATTTGTCATGAGTGTTTTGGAGGGTACGTTGGAGAAGGGGAACAATAACTGACAGGCATGCCAGAAGAAGAAAACTAAACAGAATTTTTTTTTTTTAGACTTAAAAGTGTATCTTAAATAAATAGGTATGTGTGTTTTTTTTAAAAAAAAAAAAAAAAAAAAGTAAGGAAAAAAGCGTGTGTGTATAAATGTGTGTCTGTGTATATATTATATATATATGTAAAAAGATTCATATTAAATACATCCATGAGCTTACCATATGGGCTCCTGAGAGTATGTCATCTATGTAACATTCAGAAAATCTCCTAACATGGCTATAACTTCACACTATTTGCAGGATGTCAGTGACTTCATTTTGCTGGTTTTTTCACCCTTTTGCCTAAATTTTGTAACATGATAAGTAGTGAACTAGAGTGAACATGTTTTTTAGTAGGTCACTTTATAGGTGAAGATTCTTCCCCCCGCACATAGTTTGTGTTACACATAACCTGTGGGAAGCATACCAGAATTTCTTACTTGATAAAACTGTAGCTTGAAAGAAAGTGATTCATTATAGCTAAGTGGTTAAATTGCTTTTGCAAAAGCAATATAATAGTGTTTGAGATTTGGACTTTGAAATGCACCTTTCGTAATACCTGGCTCATTCTTTGAAGATGGTTCTTCCTCTGAACAATCACATACTTCTTGCAAAAAAAAAAAAAATAGGAAGGAAGATAAAAATGAAATATGCATCTGGAAGTGAAAAAAAACCCCACTGAAATATAATTACTGGATATCCCAGCCAATGAACTGTTGCTCTTTGGAGGGGGCATTATTGTGTTGCTGTTATAGCAAGCGAGGACAGATTTTATTTCCTTAGTGCCAGATATCCTGCCATTTGTTGACTTTTTTTTTTGACTTAACATTTCTCTTATGTTAGTCAGTTACTCATTAACTGATGTGACTGATGTTACCGTCATATGGAGAAAAATTACCTGCAGATTCATTGGAGTCAGAATTCTTCATCAAAAAAATGATTTCAAATCTTTTTTCCATCAATACGGGACTTTTTCAAACTAAGGCTCAATGCAGGAAATATCACACCAGGAAAATGTTTTCATATTAACTGTGTATGCAAGAACAGGTAATTTGTCTTTAAAATATTGGCTTGATTATTTGTAAATAGACTAATAATATACCTCTATGTCTGTGTGCTGGGCACCGAAGAGGTAACTATTTCTGAAAGTAGGCAAAGCATTCTTATATTCTGATATTGCTTGTTAATATGTGAATGTACAGAATATAGAAGCTAAATCCACCTTGGTGTGGAGCTATGAAATATTTCATTAATGCATATCCAGTACATTTCTTACAAGAATAAAAAAGCTATTGAAACTTGACAAACCGGGTTATTCCAGATGTCTTTAAGATTAGCTGTAGCTTCAGTAGGTGGACCAGAATAGTCTTTCTGAATTTTATTGTTTTGTGCACTTGGTACACAGTGTGTAACTTTTTAAACCAATGGATGAGACATTTATACTTGGCTTTCTATCTCTGCGTTGCCACTGGTTATAAGTCTTGCTGTTTTGCTTTTTAGCTGTATACTTTTTCTCTAAAGCTTATTATTTAGCATGTCCCAGACCTTTGAAAACCAGGAGGAAGAATTGGAGCCACTCATATATTCTCAACCTAGATTGTTTGGACGTCATAATATCCTCTGTTATCTGTTAACAGGTTAAAAAACTCTTCTGCTTTTAACCTGTGTCTGGATTAACAGAGGAGAATTTGCTTCAACTGCTCATGAGAACTGAAGATGGGATACAGCCAGATCTTGACTATTTTGCTTCATCTGGGAAGAAATGTGCTATTTGTGTATATGGAGTAAGAAGAAAAAGAAGTCAGAGCATCTTGGGTGAATCATTGAGTTTCTAGCTCAAAAACAGTAGCAGAGCATCAAAGTCTTTGACATGGGTCTTGATTTCTGTAAAATGGAAGTGCAGAAGAGACAGAACGAGAAGAAGATGAAATTCTTCTGTGAAGTCAGTTTGCTATATATAGCTGTTTCAGGTATAGAGGAGCTCAGGGAAGAAAAAATCAAGTGTTATTTTAAGTGTTAGCTCTCATCTTCTTACAGTCCAGAGCTGCCTGAACAAGATGCCACAAATCCGCAGAGATCTGCAATTCTCTTCTGAAGTTCTTGTCCACTGAATGTCCCCAGTGCTCTTGTGTCAGAAAAAAGGGGATTTCTTCTTAGGCAGTGAGTCAGCTGTAATTAGCTAGGAAATTACAGCATAACTGTGTTTTAGTTAGCCAAAGGGGTAAAGATGTGCTTGATTCCTCAAGGGTTTTGATCAGTGGAGGGAAGGGAGAGAGCGGAGATTATATTTATGTATGTCAGTGATGACAATTTTATTCCGCAGTGGTTCCAGTTATTAATTACAGGAGCACGTAATGTTAGTTCATCTCTTCCACTGCACTACTGAGCCAGTCTACCAACTCTTTTGGTGCTTCCGTTAGTTCTTTCTTCCCAGTATATGCAGTGAGAGGAAAGTAATTGAAATTTCATGTTTATCTACTTTCAGGTGTTGCTAATGAGAACACTAGCAAAACTAGTTTTTAAGTACGAGGTAATCACATAGTCAGGACAACTGGGGGCAGTCTTTCCTCCCTAGATGCAGGTGTTAGCTGCTTTTGGTGGTGGTGCAGGGTGCATGTGGCTTTGGTTCTTTCAGCTGAGCACTGCTCTGCTTGGTGGTTTGTCACTTAGGCTTGAAAGGAGGTTGTAATTGAAGGTGGCATATGACGTTTTACATGCTATGTCAGGCAAGAGGTCACTGAGGCAGATGGTATCCTTGCTTCCAGCAGTAGGCATGCTATTATGACAACTTAGTTAATGTCTTCCATGTATGAAGTATGGGTGTTTGGTTGGATAGAGTAGTGCATCGTGAGTGGCAGTCACAAAATGAGCTGCAAAGGTGCAGCATATTGAGACCTCAGACTTGCAAGCCCACTGTGGAGTCAGAGGGGAGAGCAGACAAACTGCAGGAGTTCAGTCTGTCCTGTTTTCTTTAGGGGTAGTCTGGGGATCATCAGTGAGCTGGGAGTTGAAAAAACAAGATGCTACTTTTTTTTTCCTTTTTATAAGTGATTTTTGATTTAAGAAGCATTGAGAATTGGAGATAGATCTTTTTCATAACCGTTTACGGAGGCAAATGCTGTCTCTTCCGTGCTAGTGGGTAAAAGCTGTTCCTGAGTGTTTGAACTGGAGTGGGTTGTCCTTGTGTAGTCAGGTAGTAGCCCCTTTTACTCTGCCTGTGCTCTGTACAAGACTGATGTTTCTTTTTGTTCTTGCAGTTCTTCCTACTTCTTGCACTGCAACAGAGCTGCATGGGCTGCATCTTCTTTTTATTATTCTAAGGATGACAAATAACGTGAATCACAAGGCCCCCTCTGCTCAGTAACCCACTCCATGTACCATGAATTGAGTCATCATAGGACTCAGCAATTGTTCTGAAGGAAAACTCCACCTTTGTTGTCCAGGTGTTGCTGCAGAGTTTCTGGCTCCACTCTGCTGGCTGAGAGGCAAGTCTGTCCTGGAGCCATAATTTTGAAGGTGAACATGTTAAATGAAACAGTTTTCACTGGGGTTAACATCAAGGTACTTGTTAAAGTGAGCACGCATGATGACTACTACCGAAGCTCAGCCGAGTAGTGTAAATGGATGAAGCTACAGTCTTTTGACTATATGTGTGAGATTTGAGGATGCCTGCTATATGAGACTGTAGAAATAATCTAACACTAGGTGTTCCCTAGATCATCATATAATCCAAGTTAGTATGCTTTTCCTGGCTTTCTTTGTATTTTGGTTTCTGAATATCAAAACAAGGTGGTTTGGGGTCTTTCTGGTGTAATGTATACAGACTCTCTTCTTTATAGGATGTGTTTTTAATTTCAAGCCAAATCTCTGCAGATATGTGAGTCCACAGAATATCTCTTCTGCTTGCTCTGCTAAACCCATGACCCAAAGACAGTTTTGGAACAGGGGTGTAAGGTGTTGGGAACTACTGAAGTTCTAGATTTCTTGAAAAGCAGAACACTTACTCATTAACTAAAACTGAGGTGATGATAAAAGAGTGCTATAAAGGATAGAGGAAGGGAGAAAACCCTTCGTGTTTCCCTGCATATATGACATGAGGGAAGGCATTACTCTTCAACCTGTTTCAGTGATCAGAGTATATGAGCAGGGCATTGAGTTTGCATTGAGCTAGTGCTAACTTTTTAGGGAGCTGAAAGTAGATAGTACAGCTGAGAGCAGCAGTGGACACTCAGGTTCTGCACCTGATCTGATTGGTGCCTCTTTGACTGTCTGGATGGAGCTCAATCAATGCAGTTGGATATCTCCAAAGGTAGCATCTTTTTTTTCCTTATTTTATTATAGTTTTTTATTCTAGGTGGTGACACCCTGCTTTTTTCCAAGCAGCTATGAGCTGGTAAGTATTTTTGGCACTACTGATACCCATCAGGTTTTATTAGGTTATAGGTTAGATTATTCTTGTAGTCTCCTATAACCTCTTATTATTTCAGTACTGTACCATCAACTTTCCTTTCTGAAGGCTTGGCAAATCAAGGCAATCCTGAAGCTTATTACTGTGTCCTGTCCCATGCAGGAATCTACATGTTTTATGCTTTTATTTGTGTGTTTTAAAGAAAAAAAAAAAAAACCAAACCCCTTAATAGTAATATACCCTAAATAGTAATTATTTGTTTCAATATACTGATGTCTCATGTCAGTTTGGAAGTACAAGAAGTGCAAGGTTTGTTTGTGACCTATTATTTTTTGTTGCTGGTGGAACTCATACTTGGTCAAGATAGGAAAACTTTAAGCCTTTTCTGGCTTGCATGACTGTATTTGGCTATTTTACCTCCAAGGGTAATATGAGTGATGCCTGGAAGATGGAGTGTAACAGCTACTTATTGAACCGGCACTAGCAGCTGCTAGTGTCATTACTAGGACTAAGCAGCCAACAGCTGATGCACAAGTGTCAGCCGAGAACTCTGTGTATTTTAGGTAAGTCATACAACCACTGGCAATTAGGAATCCTACATCTCACTTCTGTATTGCTGTGTGAATTGGCCAAGTCACTTTGTACATATTTGTGTCTTGATTTCCCTGCTGGAAAAGTAGAGGTAATGGTACTTACCTATCATGAACCACAGAAGTCAAAAGGTACTTTTAAAGTTATTATCCTGTAAAGCAAAGCCTGGAAACCTAAATCAATAATTCTTGGTATTATGAAGAGTGTGAGTATCAACTCATTGGAGGTCTCTCCTAGATTTGACCCAGTAATTTTTTGAATTAACCCATGTCAGAGTCTGAGGATCAGTACTGCTAAAATTAAAAATGGAAAAGAAACTCTTTTTTGTGTTTGCAGCTCACAGTATTAGGTGCATATCGGCAACTGCACTTGCTATTTCTTTTGTTTTGTGCACACAACCCAAGTATTGATTCTGAAATGGAAAATCTCTTACTGTGATTCAGGAACAATTTTAAACATATAGCAACCTGTGGGATATGTTACTAGTCATTAATAATTCTGATTGAAGTTGGTTTATGTGAACTTGGTTTATGTGTACATGGGGCAATGCTGATAATGTAGTCCAGCTGACTCTGTGACCTGCTGGCAGGTAAAGAGTGTAGATGGCAAAAGTGGCCTCACCTGTTTTAGTTTACTATCAGGAATGTAGACAGAGGTATGTTCAGCCACCAAATAAAACATTTACTAGTTTGAGCAGAAGGAGTGGAATTCTATTTAAATTTCGTGCAGGGATATCTGTAGGTGAAATAGTTTCACTACCCAATATACAATATGTTTTATTGCTGAGAGTGAGATTGAATAGTGTGGTCTGCTTTTGGTGTGAAATGTGGTGACATTTTTATGTTAGGAGTCTTTGTTCGGCACAAGTAAATTTTGTCTATTTAGTGAGGAGTTCTGTTTTTCTGAAGGAGGATGATCTGTGATGGTGTTAGCTGTAAGTGGTTTATTTTACAACTGTTTTGAGTGTAAAGTTTTGACAAGATTGAGACTAAGTACTTGAGATGCTTAGATAATAGGGCAACATCTACTCAAATTAAAAAAAAACAACTTTGTGTCATCATAATTTGCTGCTGAACCATGGGTTTATCCCCATTCATTCCAGCCAAGGAATTCCAACCTTTTAGTTTTTACATGAATAAACAATACATGTGTCTGTTTTAAATCAGTGTTGCATCCATTTAGTCAATGTAAAGGTTGCCTGTATTGCTCTCCTTAAACTGGCTTATAGCAAGAACTGTAGTTAGACTCTCAGTGACGTATTTGTTGCAAGACTGTTGAAGCCTGATGAAATTCACAGATGTCCTTTTTCTTCAAAATGTGTGTTTTATTGAGTATTTTCTGCTTGGGTGTCTGCTATCAAAGGGGCCCTTCCCATTTCTCATGAGCCATGTGTCTTGAAGCTTTGTAATAACATCAGGATATATTGACATATATATCCTCAGTGCAGCTGTTTAGAATTTCAGGTGCTAATATATAAAGCAGCTCCTGTGTTCTAACACTAATTACTTTATGTTGTCATGCACATTCCTCAGAAAGTGGGATGATGTTAGTCCAGCTCTGTTAATTCAGTCAAATGTTTAGCAAAGATGACTTACTTAGTTGCGCTTAATTTTATTTCATGAAGAGACAATGGACTATTTGTGGGAATGGTCTTTCATTACAGAGATTTATAGCTTAAACCAAAAATTAAAAAAAAAAAAGAAAAAAAAAAGTGGCATGGTCACTGTTTGTTTGAACCTGAGAGCTGACTTAGCTTATATAGTACTTCTAAAATTAGATAAAAATCAAGGATGGTACGTTTGTTTAAATGGCTTTTACTGGAATTATTTGGTCTTATTTTGAAAGATTCTTAGTTACTCAGCTGATAGTATTTTTCAAATTGATGTTTTTAATTCAAAAAAATGCTAAAAACCTAAGTCTTTTTCTCTAGCGCTGCGAAAATAAGAAAAGCTTTATGCCCTAACCTTAAAGCTCTGAATTCTTTTTTTTTTTTTTTCATCTATTGCCTAAAAAAGATAAAAATTAAAAGGAACGCCAATGGAAGGATATTATTTTAGAGGTAATTTTTAGATTCCAGGAAATAGTCTAGGATAGTTTAAGATGCTTCAAAAGGTCAATAAGGTAGTCTTCTTCACTGAATTTCTTTTTTGTTCTTCATGAGAGTGTATCTTCAAAAAGAATAAAGCAAACTAAATCTTAATTCCTTAGAGTCCCATCACCTATGCTGCCAAATTTCTTGCAGTAATGAAATGAGGTGTGGAGACCCAAACCTGTTAAGTACATGGATTCTTATCTTAAAATTACTTCATTGATGAATGGTCCTTATGACTGCATGACTTGTCAGTTTTAAGACACGTTTAAATAGTGATCTATATCACAGAAATTTCTGATTTAATGTTAATAGCCTTTTTTCCTTTCCCACCTCCCCCCTTTTTTCCTTTTTTTTTTTTTTTTCAAATGGTTGCCAGACAAGGTTGTCTGCATAACTCTAATCTGCCATTTAAATATCACTTTTCATAACTAGCTGTTATAACGTGGAAAGATATAATGGACACTTGTCTGTAACATATATTTTATCGTAACAGTCACTTCACACTGAAGTTTATTTCACTGTTTTGCTAAGTCTTGAGTGGAAGTTTGATCATTTTGATAGAAATGGGGGAAGGGTGTCAATGATTCTGATTCCCACCCCCTCCTCCTTAATTATGCAAGCCTCTTTTCTGTCTGTAGAGAGAAAAATCAAAGACTTGAACATTCAGGCCCCTCCTAACAAACCTGATTTTGAACAGTGAGTCAGATTGTGCTCTGGACTGTTTCAAAATAGGAGGAGAACAGAATAAGAGTAATTGTGGGAGAAACAGAGATGGTTTATTTTGGTTTTTTTGGGTGTGTGTGTTCTTCATTTGTTTTTTTAAAAGGAGCAGAAGCATACCTTGAAAAAATTGCTGAAGAAGTGAGTGGGAAGTCACTAAGGCCTCATTCTAATTGCCTATCTCAATTTTACTTGAAGTACATGGTAGTTTATATATGGACCTACATACATTTAACCTAGTGCCAGTATTGTGTCAAAAAAATTTTAAAAACTAAGTACTGAAAATACATGTTGATACATAAAAGTAAAACCAAACTCCCAGCTATGTATGGGGAAAATGACAAAGAGAACAGAAAACTTTAAGAAAACTCAGTACTCTAACAGTGTTTGAAAGAATGCTTGTCCCCTGTTGCAAAAACCCCTCTCCTTCCTTTTTTTCATGCTGTTGAAATGCAATCCTCTCCAGAAGCTTTGTATGAGAAAGATCAGTGAATATAACAACATGCATTTTTATATCTACTGCATTGATTTTTAAACACATTTTTTGAGAAAAACAGTATGAGATGATTTGATGTTCCCATGGAACACAGTCCATCTGTTTGTAATATGGGCATGCAAGAGATTTTTTGAGAAATGGGAAGTTGAATAATTGTTGGTGGTATTGGGAAGGCCTGTGCATGTAGATGAAATATTGCATTCTACAATATAATTTTAAGTGGGGTCTCAGTACTAGAAGATATAAGATGTTAAATTTGGTTAATCAGGCCTGACCTCCAAATACAGTGGAGTATGATGCAGTAACTAAACTGAGTTAGAAACAGACATTATACAGTGATTTTGCTCTGCCAGCTCTAAATTTGGTTTCCGGCTTAAAAAAGTAAAAGCTTCTATGAAAAATGTATCAAGTGGGTTTGGTTTGTAATAAGTGTCTGTGACTAATGACTAATTAGTTCTAATGTTTTCCTGTCTTTCTTCTTTCAAGCAATAGCATGGAAATCTTACAGAAAACTGGGAACATGCCCAGTTCTGTTATTTAGGGAGACTTCCTTTTTTTCTTATATGCTACATTCAAACTTTAGCTCACAGGACCTGTGAGATGCATGCAAAGCAAGCATTGTGTGCATATACCAGGCGTGATTTGGTGAAGGTGAAGGACATGCTAAATCTACCCGGCTTTCCCATTGCTATGAACTTTCCTGGCTCCTTTTAAGACTGTCACCAGAGCAGTTCTTAAGGGAGTGCTGCAGGCTATAGTGGCCTGTCTTGTGCATGTGCCTGCACATCATGGGAAGGGAAATGCAACAGGCTTGTCCTATTCTCTGGTTTGTTTGCAAAGGGTGGGAATATCCATTGGAGGTTTGTTTTTCCTGTTCAGTTCCTGCACTGTCACCGTCCAGAACCATAGTGCTCATGTCTTCATGAAGAAAGCTGTGGGCTTTGGAGAAACAATTATGGAGGGATATTTCTTCATTTCTGGTTCATACAGCTTTCCTGAGCTCACAGGGAAGCACAGGTGGCTTGAAACTTTTTAGAAAAGTTTTTTCTGTCTTGCTGTTTAGTTTTGCTTTATTAAATTTTGACCTGTGCTTTTCTCCTCCTTTCCTTTTTTTTTCCAGCTTCATTAAAAAAAAATTCTACTTTTCCTAATTTCTTGATTTGTTAGTCATAGAAATGCAGACGAACAGACTGATGAGACACTTGACAAAACCTGTGAGCTGATGCCTGATTTGAAACACTTGACATGAATATTTTTCAAACTTTTTTTTGGATTTACAGTTCTCCAGAAGGAGGCTGGTGTAGGCCTCGTTATAATGCATTTCTATGGGGTTTGTTTTTTGGTTTTAGATTTCAAGTGCTTAGAGTAAGGCCATGGACCCCAGAGACATGCAGAGTCGAGGTTCCAAAATGCTGTTTTAAGTGCAGTCAGTGCCTTGTTCGTAAATGTATCTGACTTAGTCATGAGACAGCACAGAGAATAAAACTGCATGAATTGGCCACCCCACTCCCTCAAATTAATGAAATGCAGTGATCCTGAATTGAGCTGTGCAATGCACACTAAATTCAAAACCTAGTCATTGTGTTTGTCAGGAGGGAGGGATCATGTTGTTTCTAGGAATAGTAGAGAATTACAAGATTTAATAGGAATTTAAATACGAAGTTTTGTTGTAATACAATATGTTCAGTTCCAAGCATTCATCCAAAATGAAATGAAAAGCAGGCTTTCTTTGAACAACCTGCAGAAATAAGGAATCAGCAAGAGGGAAAGGTTTAGTAGTTTCCAGAGCCAAGTTTGCCTGCTTGCTTATTTTCTCCAAATTGACTTCAAACCTTTCTACTGTGTGGTACTTTTGAATGGCAGAAGCATCTGCTTTTTAGAAGTGTGACACTAATATATACTATATATTATATAGCAGATAAAGCCAGAAGCATGATGTTCTTCCAATGCTTCTTTCTGCCTTCCCAGCTTTCTATTTCTAAAACAAAATTATCTGTGTTTCAGATTCCTCAGTATCGATAGTTTTCAGATGGCATAGAAACTTTTCATATGTTTGACTTTACTAAAAACCAAACATATTTGCATGGGTTCTGCTTGACAGCTCACACTGGAAAAGGGAAATACCCACTACAGAGGGTATTTTTTCTGCTTATCGGCATAATTTTCTATCCTTTCATAGCTTATCCTGAGAGTGACAGATCTTGCGTCCCTTGTGAAAATGCCTCTGGTTAATCTTTGAAAATGCTTTCTCAACACTGGAATGTGTAAAAGGAAAGGACAGTACTAATGCCATCACTATAAAGTGAATGCTAGCCAAATATTGAAATAATAAATGACTGTGGCATTAGTTAGCACAGTGTAATCGAGAACTCCCACTTGTCTTTCAAAAGGAAAAGACAAAACTTTCAGTGTTAATATAAAAATCAGTTTTTCTTATAGTCAGAATTCATTGTAATAAGCACAATGAATCATGTATCCATGTGGACCATTCTCTTCAGATAGAACTGTGAAGCAAGTGTGATACTTTAGGTAAAATTCTGATGTTTGGTCTGACTGCTGTACAGTGGTGGACTCTGTTTATTGCTTAACTAAACTTCAGTCTCTGGCATCCCATTTGATTTTAGTTCACTGTCATGTCAGAAATAATACTTGTTTCATTTAATTTGGTTTTTTCGTATTGGTGCAAAAATTTAGTACTTGCTCATAAATAGAAAGGTGTGGCAGAAATGTTACATATGAACTTGCTTTTGATTCTTCTTATTTAATGTCATTAAATGCTGGAGTCAAACCTCGAGCCTATTTCTTGGAAAAATGTCACAGCACCACCTGGTAGATTTCAAGGGTGGAAAGGGGAAATTATTTGGGTTTTGGATGTTTTTAAAGTGCGATCCAAATGAGAAGCATTCAGGGCAAGATAGCCCTATCGAGTGAAACAAAGTTAACAAAGGTGAAGAAACTGCAAGCTGTGTCATTTTATCTTTTGCTTTAATGAATTCATTTTTCCTTCAGAGAGGCTGTTTTCAGGGAGTCATTGTCAGGAATCAGTGATGGTTTTCTTCCATAACGGTAGGAGAGGGAGGTGGGGTAATTGGTTTTGGAATTTTTTTAGCTCGTTCCACAGAAAGGTGTTTTTTATTTCTAACCAGGTCAATCTAACTTCCTTTGAACTCTCTTTATTGGGGGGTGATAAGACGTATGTTTTGTTGTGTTTGATATTGAAATGCTGTGATCAGTGAGGTGCAGAAGTAGAACCATAGAATCACACAATGGTTTGGTTGGAAGGGACCTTAAAAGATCATCTAGTTTCAACTCCTCTGCCATGGGGAGGGATACCGTGCACTAGACCAGGTTGCTCAGAGCCTTATCCAGCCTGGCATTGAACTCTTCCAGGGATGGGGTATCCACAGCTTCTCTGGGCAACCTGTGCCAGTGCCTCACTACCCTCACAGTAAAGAATTTCTTCCTAATATCTAATCTGAAACTACCCTCCTTCAGTTAAAGCCATTCCTTCTTGTCCTATCACTGCATACACTTGTTAAAAGTCCCTCTCCAGTCTCCTTGCAGGCCCATTTTAGGTACTGGAAGGCTGCTTTAAGGTCTCTCTGGAGTCTTTTCTTCTTCTGGCTAAACAACCCCATCTCTCTCACCCTGTTTTCATAGGAGAGGTGATCATAGTCCTCCTCTGGATCCCGCTCCAGCAGGTCCACATCTTTCTTGTACTGGGCCCCCAGAGCTGGATGTACCACTCCACGTGGGTTCTCACAAGAACAGAACAGAGGGGCAATCTGCCTTGACCTGCTGGCCATGCTGCTTTTGATGCAGGCTGGGATATGGTTGGCTTTCTGGACTGGAAGCACACATTGTTGAGACATGACAAGCTTCTTATTCACCCACACCCCCAAGTCCTTCCCAGGGCTGCTCTCAATCTATTCTTGGCCCAGACTGTATTTGTGCTTGGGATTGTCCCTACCCAGACACAGGACCTTGGATTTGATGCAGCAGCTTGGAAAAAAATGAACAGAGACCACTGCTTCTTCCAGCAGGATCCATCTTCATTACACACACTCCAGTATTTATATGTTTCTACTATGGGAAAGTTTAAAGAAGTCTTGGGAATGTGCATAAGGAAAGACAAAACAGCTACACCACCAAACACCTGGCAGGGCAGATTTCTCTGCCCCTTATCAGCCATTCACTTGAACAATCCACCTCCCAGCATTCTGGGAGGTAAAAGAAAAACATTCATACATGGTATTTATGGCTGCAGTCTGGTATGCATCTTTCCCAAGAGAACAGAAGGCCTTTATCAAAGATAAACGTGACAAGTTGCTCTCTACACAGGGCTCTCGTTAAGGCCAGAATGGCTGCCGCAGGCCACTGCTTCTGCATTTGACCTTGTTGAACGTCATGAAGTTCACACAGGCTCACCTCTCAACCACAATGTCTAGGTCCCTGTACATGGCATCCTTTCCCTCCAGCATGTCCATCACTCCACACAGCTTGGTGTTGTTGGCAAACTTGCTGAGGGTGCACTTGATCCCACTCTCCATGTCACTGACAAAGATGTTACAGTGCCAGTTCCGATAGCCACCTAAGGTTTGCCACTTGTCTCCACTGGGACACTGGCCCATTGACTGCAACACTGTGACTATCCAGGCAATTCTTCATCCACCAAGTAGTCCATCTGTGAAAGCCATGTCTCTCCAATTTAAGGACAAGGGTGTTGTGTGGGACAATGTCAAATGCAATGCACAAGACCAGGTAGATGATGTCAGTCAGTCTTCCCTCATCTGCTAGTTCTGTAGTGCTGTCATAGAAGACTACCAAATTTGTCAGGTGAGACTTGCCATAAGTGAAGTCATGTTGACCGTCACCAATCACCTTATTTTCCATGTGCCTTAGCATAGTTTCCAGGAGGATCTGCTCCATGATCTTGCCGGGCACTGAGGTGAGACTGACTGGTCTGTAGTTCCCTGGGTCTTCCTTATTTGCCTTTATAAAAATGGGGGTTATGTTTCATTTTCTTCCAGTCAGTGGGAACTTTAAGGGAATGCTACAACTTCTCAAATGTTATGGATAGTAACTTAGCCACTCCCTCAGCCAGTTCCCTCAGGATCCATGTGTGTATCTCATCATTGTTGTACTCAGACACGAAAGAACCACGCAGACACCGTTCTGTCAGGATAGGAGCCAGGGCGAAAGAGAGAGCAAAGAAGGGCCAAAGTAGGGCAAAGAAGGGGCAAAGAAGAGGAAGAAGAGGCCCAGCTCTTTATTTAGTCAGTTATGTATCTTTTTAGAGACAACCATGGATTGGAGGATGGAGTTACCACCTCTCAGTGACACTGGTCAGACCAAAAGTCTATCATATTTCTCCGCCTTACAAAAAGAATGATAATAAAAAGGACTGGTAGGTAAACATGCCTTATGTTTACAGAAAAAGTGCCTGAGAAATTCTACTACAGGAATGAAAACATAGAAAGACTGCAAAACTCAGGGTGACACATCATGTCCCATGGACTTGTGCTCCTTCAGGTTCCTTAAATAGCCTTGGACCTTGTAGTCTCCTACAGCAGATGGTTCTTCATTCTCCCAATCCCTGCCTTTACCTTCATTGAGTACCTCAGCCTTTTCCATGTCCTGGGTAACCAGGCCTTCCATATCCTTCCTGAGAAAACCCACATTTTCCCTAGTCTTTCTTTTATCACCAATGTACCTATAGAAACTTTTTTGTTACCTTTGATGCCCTTGGCCAGATTTAATTGTGTCAATGTTTTAGGTTTCCTAACTAGTTCCCTGGCTGCTCAGACAATCTTTCTGTTCTTCTTAGGCTATCTGCTTCTACCTTTACCTTTTAGAGGGTACCTTTTTGCGTTTGAGTTTGTTTGGGATCAACTTGTACTTCCACGCAGGCCTCTTGGAATTTATGCCTGATTTTCTCTTGGTAGGGATGCATTGCTCTTGAGTCAGGAGGAGATGATCCTTGAATTTCATCCAGCTTTCTTGAGCCCCTTTTCCCTTCAGGGCTTTAAGCCCATGGCATTCTACCAAAGAGATCCCTGAAGAGGGCCAAGTCTGCTCTCATGAATTCCAGGGTTGTGAGCTTGATGTGCATGCTCCTCACTACCCCTAGGATGTAGAACTTCACTGCGTTGTGGTCACTGCAGCCCAGGCTTCCCTTGAGCTTCATGTTCCCCACCACCCGCTCCTTGTTCATGAAAACGAGATCCAGCATAGCACTTCTCCTTGTTGGCTCATCTGTTATTTGGAGAAGGAAGTGATCAGTGCGTTCCAGGAGCCTGCTGTATTGCCTGTGTCCTGCTGTGTCATCGTTCCAACAGATACTGCGTTGTTTGAAGTCCCCCATGAGGACCAGGGCTTGTGACCCTTGAGGCCATTCTGTTTTACTGCAGAAGGCCTCATCGGCTTGGCCTTCCTGGTCAAGTGGCCTGTAGCAGGCCTGCACTATAATGTCATCTGTTCCTGCCCTCTCTCCCTTTCATCCTGACCTGTAAACTTTCAATCAGGTCCTCATCCATCATGAGGTAGAGCTCTGTGCACTCCAGCTGGTCATTCACAGAGAGGGCAACAACGTCTCCTCATCATCCCTGCCTGTCCTTTCAAAAGAGCCTGTACCCTTCTATTCCAAAACTCCAGTCACAGGAGTGATCCCAGTATTTTTCCATGATGTCAGTAAGGTCATAAGCATGCACATGTGTTTTGCCTGTTAGTCGTAATATACTGAGTATACTGTTATCATGGTGTTCAATATCTTATTTTGAGTCAAAGTATAATGACTGCACATGGAGCTAATGAAATGTGATAGGCATCAAATCTCCTGTTGTCTCTGATTTCTAGTTTTACGTCAGGAAAATAATTCTCTTAATGCAGATCACAGTTCCCCCATAGAAACCTCCTTTTAAACATAGTATTAGAAAAAAACACCCCAAAAATGATGTGATATTTCAAATCTTTTGATGTTTTCTGTGTGAGGTATCACATCTGTTGCCTATGGCAGTATGTCTTCCAAGTGGAAGAGAACTCAGAGACTGGAAACAGCAGGCATGAGATGAATAGGGAAGGAGGGAAGGGAGGGCTTACACAGTTTTGTTACAGAGACTGTAAAATCAGTTTGGCTGTTCTGGTTAATTTTTTTTTTTTGGCTTTACTTTTTTCACTTGGATGTCCCATTGATTTCTGTGTGAGCTCTTTAATTTTTTTTTTTAATTTTTGTTTTTTTTTTTTTTTTTAGGACATGAAACCAGAAAGATTTATAATTGGCACAGCTATCTCTTAGAGTTTAGTTAAAGTGGTCACCCCATGCCAGTGTAGTAAGTAATGATGAAGTTTCAAGAAGAAAGGTCAAGCCTTCACTAAAACTTTAAAAATTTGAGGTTTAATTCTTCAATCTCAATGGGGCTGATAGTCTTGGTTAAGATCTTTAGCTTGGATATTAGACTATACTTTCAAAGCCTTCTTCATATGTGAAGATACCCTTACTTCTTCATATGTGTCCAGAGACTTGAAGCTGGATCATCCACATCTCAAAGAAATGTACCACAGTAGTTAGCCAGTGAAGGAGTTTACTTGTAATTTTGGTCCTAGAGCTGATGAATAGGCAGCAGGAGTAGCAGTATTTGGCTTGGGGGCAACCATTTTAAAGCTGTGAAGGGAGCATATGGAGACTTGAGTGTACTCTCTTATTACATACATACAGACACGTTGTGTGTATACAAACTCATCTGTTTACCAGAGATGGTTCTTTCAGCACACCTCATTTCAGCACTCTTCCCCTTAAGTCAGAAGAAAAAGGAAACTGTGTGATCCTGCTAGTTGAGATAGTTATGTCAAGCTCTCTGCTGTTAGCGCTCTGTGTTTCCTCTCAGTACTAAAGTGAAGAGAGCTATTGCTTCTATTAGAGTGAGAGAATATGAGACATTTCAGTAGAAGCTTGACAAACTGGAGAGCAAATTCAAAACATTGGAAAAGAAAGAGAAGAGCTTCTTGCTTCTTATTCCATATTCCACCTGATAGCTATCCTAGAAAACTTCCAGACTACACCAATCCAATGCCAAACAGAAATACGTGGACAAAACCCATTTTAAGTGGCACACATTAGGTGTAAACCTCATTTATGTCTCTATACACAATTACTCAAATAGGCTACTTAGTTGTTGTGGAGGGATGGGTGCTGAGTTCAGCTTACGTATGAACTTTCTGGTGAATGGCAAAAGTGGGCAATACGTTTTCCTAAGTGCTCTGCTCATGGACCTCGTTAAGAGTCTTTGTATGGAGATTTCCAAGTGAATCCAAAAACTGTATTTCGTGTGTTTTGCCTTTTTCTATTTGGGTCTGTGTATTTTTGCTAAGTAGCAGTGGGTGTGCTTAGATTGTGAAATAATAGTAACTTAAATTATAGTTATACAGTTATTTGTCCTATATATAACCTTTAATCTACTGAGAAGAACCTTGAAGTTTCAAACAATAGGGTTCATGGGTTGAATTAATAGCACTGGTTAGTCTGTTAGTTCTTCTGACTGACAGGTTTGTACTTTCAACACTGGAGATTTGATAGCTGACAAGATAAGTCAAGCTTTTGAGTAAAAAACATCAAACAAACTCAAAGCCTGTTGTCATGGATTAACTGTGAGCCAGTCTCACACTGTAAGCATTATGGTTGATGTAGGATGTATGCCCTGGTAAACTGTGTGTGGTTCATTTAACTAAGAAAGGTGCTGCAGGTGTTGTAATTTATACTTGGAAAACCTATAGCTCTTTCCAGTTGAGATTTGTAACTAGAGTGTATCTGGTCTCCAGTGATCTACCAAAAAAGTTGACAGTTATGAAACTGCCTCTCTAGTTCAAAACATCTTTCCTACAGCAGGATTTAGAGGCCAATTTTTAGTTGTACCACTGCTGATAGTAGATTTTTTGTAGTAATGGATTGGCTCTTTTCTTTTAAAAGGTTTGTTTTAAACCTCTGTTGATACAAATTAGCATGTTTTAAAGCCTTGAGGAGATTTGTTTTGTACTTACAGGAAATTCTCAGCAGTTCACTTCATTAATATCCACTCAAGTGTCTGTTTTCATGAAAAAGCATAAAATGAGAGATTGGGTTAAAATGCAGAAGAGAGGAAGTGGTTAGCAATGTACATCTCCATGGATATTATACCTTGGACTAAACACTCTCAGTAGTTGAGTGCTATCATATAAGACCTGAATATGCAGAATGATAATGCAAAATTAATTAATTTTCCATATCTGTTTGAAAGGTAGTTTGCTTATTAGTACTGTAGAATGAATATGTACTTCTGAATGATTTGTGTGTGTGTGTGTGTGTGTATGCCATTAGGAGGGGGTTTCTTAGAATGTACTTAAACTATATGGAGAATTAAAGTCAGTTGTGTTAACTTTTCTCCTTTTGCAGGCTAATAACTCTGAGGTGGTTAAAAATCATGTAACCAGAAGTGTAAGTAATTCTGTTTTATTTATTCTTTTTTCTTTTACTTGGCCTGATTTATTTTCCTGCTTGTGGCTGCTTATTTGTATTACATCTTCACAAAGCATTTGTTGCTAGCCATTTTCAAAGTATGCACTTTGGTTTCTGTACTGTGTGAAATTACCTTTTGATTAGGACAATTAGTGTTTTTTCCCACCACCGAGTTTTTTCAGGAACAAAGAAATGAACTCTGCATTCCTTAATATTTAAATCAAGCGGGGAAGAAATAAAGGGAAATATTGTAATCTTCGTAGACTGAATTGTATTCAGAGGCATTCAGAAAGTCAAGAGATACCTTTTTTCAGCAAGGAAAATATTAATTATTGTATTGTGTTCAATATGAAATTGATCTTTTAGCTTTTATTTGTTCCAGTTACTATGCCATGTTATTTAAAAAACAAATAAAGTGCCCCTTCCCAACCCTTGATTATTATGGCTGTAGTACTCCTCGTAAAAGTAGTATTAATGACATTTATTGTAGTGCAATAGAACCCAGCTGTCTAATTGATGTAGAAATTTCTGCAAATAGGAAGTGTAGCCCATTTCAATACTGATAGCACTTTTATATACTTGTATACTTTTAGCACAATTTCTGTAAAATAAATAAGACAAAAAGTCAACTTTTTAAAGTCCTTTGGAGTTACCTTTTAACAGAGGTGTCAAATCTTGTAGATTTCTAAATAAATCATGGGAGATGGCTGTAGTTAACTATCTGCTAGTAGGCAACTGTGATGCAGGTGTTTGAGTTGCCACTGGTGAAAATGAGGCTAAAATTTTTAAAGGGACAGAAGAAAGGACTTGCAAGATGCACATGGTCTTCACCGATTTATTGTTCAATTTCAGACCAGCTCTCTATTGCAATAAATGAGTATCTGTTTCACAGTGTTAGTCCTGTGTGCATTGCATTTATTTTGTGATGCTGTCCATAGTTCAGTGCTGCAGGCTTCTACTGGTGCCACTCCGTGCAAGGGTGAAGGGTTCCGATCTCTGACTACCTATGTAGACAGGAGATGTTCAAAGAGGTTACATTTGTATTAGCAGTGTAGTTTGTTTACTTTGACTGACAATAATTGTTTTTCGACAACCAAGTGTACCTCTATGATGGATCCATGCTATTATCTACACTGTTTCAGTAAATTTAGAATTATTACTAATTCTAAAATATATTTGATATTGAGACCAGCTAAAATGCCTAGTGACATGACTGTTTCTCTTTTCAGTTTACTGTTCTCTTCCTTAACTAGGCAAATTAACTAAAATTTAAAAATCAGAAGAGAGTAAACTTCTTGGTTATTTGCATGTGAATAATTGGTTTTGACAGCTGCTTACAGTGAAACAAATGTGAAGCAAAATAATGAGATCATTCTCTGATCTAGTTGCTAGTTGGAAGTTTTTAGCATCTTTGTATTACATCTGAATACTTTAGAGTATTCAGAATAATAAACAGAATACTGTTTCTACTGGTTGTTACACAAGCCAAGATCATATGTTTCTTGGCTTTTTTTTTTTCTGTACATATAATACTTTCTGCACAGCCATTTTGAAAGAAGCTTTAATAGCAAGCAATGTTTTTTCAGCTGTGCCTTTTGTCTTATTGCATTTTGCACTGATTATTATTTGACCATCAGCGAGCTTCCTGAAATTGCTGGTAGTTACTTTCTATGGACCAGTATATTCCAGGAGCAAAGGTTGACATGGATTAATGTGCAGAAGAAAGGTTCAATCTGAATCACAGGTTTCTATTTGGAAAAGAGAGGAGGTGTAAAGCTACAAGGCTGGGCAATTCACAGGATGCTGTCTCCAGACAGTGGGGCTGGAAGCAACCATGAGATGAGGCTTGGATGAGGCTTTTGCAAGTCTGGTTCTGTGACTGCAGCACACATCCTGTCTATGTGGTGCTAATGGGAGGTGCATCCCTTGTCTTTCTGTTCTCTTCCTTCTAAATATGTGCCATGCTTGTTCCCCTTTTTTTTATTAACTAAATTGAAAGAGACTGCTTTAACCGTTTTTTGTCTCTGGGGTTTCTTCTCCTTTCTCTCTCTCCTTTGAATATTATTTCATGGCATCTGGTCCAGGAAAGTAAAAAGCTCTCTTGCTTTTTCCTGGCAATGTGTCTGCTAATGGAGTCTTTCTAGTGTCAGCCCTTACTTCTTTATAGGAAAGTTGTGTGAACATCAGCCAAGACAGTTTGACTTGGTTGTGACACTACCTAGAATTCAATATTTTGTTAGCTTCATTCTAGTGTTCAGGGTAGCTCTGAGGGATGGATAGCACTTTCTTACTTGGGAAATCAGAAGTGCATTTTCTTATATTTAGAGGGCTTCCTCATGCCCTTATGGACTGCAATGTTATTTTATTCTTAATATTAAAATATTTAAAACAAATTGAACTGCTTGTTTCAGCTAAAGGCTAGCAGAAATTACTCTGTCACTTTCTATTTAAGAATTGTGTGCACATAATTTTCTGTTAGTTAACAGGTGCTCTAAATTTGTGGTGAAAGTTTACTTCAGTTTTGATCTCTTGCATCTTAAGTAGGTCTGAGAGAAACTCAGGAGATCCACTCTGCAGGCTTTCCCTCTGCCGCCACCTTTTTTTTCTTTCTAATCTGCATATAACTATCTCTTTACAGGAAATAGAGCGCATACATACAAAAACTTTGTATTAGGTGCTACTTGGTCATGCCATACAGTACTTCTGCAGAGTATCCCAGTGTGGTAGGTGTGAATTAATGCAGAAATCTTTACACTCTGCTGTGTCTCTTGTGCTTAATTACATTGCCTGTGGGTAGTACTCATTCAGGAAGCTGTTTCAAAGCTCTAGCATAATTATCAAGCTATGCCACAACTGGAGCTGGAGCACATATATTATTTTAGGCAGTTGAGGCAAGTTCCTTACCTAACACTTAATATAGTAATACTTACGTATGGATACATTAGTTTTCCCCATAGATTTATAGTGGAACACAGTCATTTGAGTGTTGGCAAAACTCTTGATTCACCCAGGCAGGTGTGCAAAAGACAATAGTACTAATTAGGGCTAGGTGCTAACCTTTGTGTGAACTCCTAGTCTTGAGATACTGTAGAACTAAGGCTTCAGGAATACAATTTTCTAAATGTGAGCATGTATACCTGGAAAATTTTACACTAAGTAAGACACAATTATGCCTTATTCTCACTGGAAGAATGACTTTACATGCATTCACTTTTCTTCTAAAGAGTCCTTAGTAGCAAAAATGTGCTATGTGCCTTCTCTGTGTTATGAATTCCGATTTTTAAAGAAAATACCAAACAATGGATAGACAACCCAATTGTACAAGGAACTTTGCAGGCCATGAGCAGGGCTGTTTTCTTGAATCTAAATGAGTTGGAAGATAATCTTCCTGCCCTGGTTAGTTCTTTCTTGCCCTGGCAGATTGGTAGATAGAACTCCATATCCAAGGGTCCAACAAACTTGTTAAAACTGAAGTGGGTTACAAAGCCCTACAGTGAACTTGTTTGGGGAGCCTGGCAGTTTTGGCTGAGATGTTGTAGGAAATAGTCATGGGAGCAGCTTTGCCAGCAGCTAAGAGTCAGGGTAGATTTTGTCAGAGAGAAAGCAAGCTGGGATTTATAAGTTCTGCAGACGCTGCTACTTGCAAGGGGCGCGTCTGTCTGGACTCTGACTGTTACACTACACAGGGGAACAGATCAGGATTTTTATGGACCACAGTGTACAAAACAAAACTAAATCTGCTCTCAAACAAGTAGCTGCTTGCACAAATCTCTTCTGTAGAGTCAACTAAAAACATATACTTTAAATTAATTTTTAATATTTACTACAGGAATTGATATGTAATAGCGTAGAAACATTTGTATTCACAAGGCATGAATATTTTCTGCACTTGGAATCATTCTAAAGCGAGAGGGCAAAAGATTATGCAAATTCTGGTTCTCATCCAAAACATTCAAATGTATTTCACTGTGCCAGAAGGAATTATTATGGTGAGCAGTCCAACAATCAGTGTGGTTCATTGCCCTGTCTTTTTCTGCAGTATGCTGGAGAGTATAGAACTGTTATGCTGTGCCTTAGAATAGGTGGGAGAATTTCTTCTGATTCCTCTCCATGGCTTGTAGAATGAAAATACATCACAGATCTGGTTCAAGTGCATTCAGGTGTCCTGCTGATGAGTCTCTCTATTCATATTTTTATTTATGCTGTTCGAATGGTGAAAAATCACATGGAAAAAACGTTTCGTAAACTGATTAAAATCTGTAAAACCCATGTGATTTTATGCAGATTAGCTAATCAAATTTTCTGTTGCTTGTAGCAACATTAAAATAGACACAAATAAAATACTTATATCTGAAATAGATCCATGTCATTCTTTCAAAATACATCCTGGTACCTTTAAGTCACAGATTCGTCATTGATTTACATTTCAGATTGTTGTAGTTTCTGCTCTTTGATCCTTATGCCTTTTAATGCTTTCATTCAAGAAAGAGCCCAGGAGAGAAACAGATGAGCTACGTGAATGCATGTTAGATCTTGTAGCCCTGAGTTTTCAATAGTGCTGTTCCTCAAAGGAATGTGTATATGGTTGATAAGCAGCTGACTCAAGCTGTTTAGAACAACCCAGTCCTTGAAACCAGGATCTTACATTCTGCTGAGATAACTTTTAAGCAGATACTGTATGATTCTACTAATAATTATAGTATTATAGTTCAATGCCAGCAACAGGGGCTTAGGAAAGGCAATTGATTGATTTTTCATTTGGCTTCCTTAACCTGTCTTTGATTTTAGTCTCAAAAGCGGCAAGTCATAATCCCACCTAGTATTTCTAAGCCCATGTGTGGCCCACATGTCTAGTTTTACTTTGGTATTGGAAACTAGCAGTTCACATCTTAGGTTTTTGATTCACTTATTTTTCCAGAGCTGTGTAGTAACTCAGTGTACTGCAAAAATGCAAATGGATTTGTCTGGGGCAAAACTGAACTCCCTTCATCCTTTGTCCTTTTCATAATCTTTCTGGTGTCAGAAGCTCTACTACAGAGGACTTTAGGCCATGAAGTATGTAAGCCTACCGAGGTATGTAAGCCTACTGTCTGTAACCCAAGTTTCCTTATTCTGTTCTTGGAAAAGTTGACAATAATCATCTAGCTGAGGTAATGACTTTTTTTACAGATACTTTTTTTTTTTTTTTGCAGGCATTATTTTTTACATTATTTTCTCAGTTTCTTTCTTTGAGAGACAGCCATTCATCATAGGACAGGGGATGCAGATTTAGCAGAAAGGTTATTTATTTCTTATTCCTTCTGTTTCTGGACTTGTGGAGAAGTTGTCTCAAAGCGCCCTCTGTGCCACATGGTGTGAGATGGCCTGTACTATACCTTTGTCATGTTTTTGCTCTGATGCTGTGAAGCAGCTCAAGTAAGATTGTAGAGGTATGAGGTGCTGGGACAAGCACAAGCTTGCTATTTGAGGCAAGCCAGGTAATCCATAAAGAAATTCACACTCTTTGGTGTCAGAAGAAGGTGAATAAACTGGGCTGATCTCAAGAGTCTCTTCAATCTGTGCTTTAGTGTAATTGGACTGCTTGGCCCACTTTCTACACTTTCATTGGCAGCAGGCTGTACTGTGAAACTTATGTCTAGTGACTGTTTTGACCTGGTGAAAGTGATGCAGAATTAAATATAAGACTGTTTCTTAGCTTCTGTATTGTGCCTCGGCTGTAGAGGACTCTGGGATGGTTTTGTCTGATGACTTAATTTTTGAGAAAGTTGGCATAACAAGCTCTGTGATGAGCCCAGTACTAGGTGCAGGAGCCAACAGTGGTAAAAGAAGCAATACAGAGTATGTGAAAGGAGAGAGCTGTATGGCTTGAGTTTTTACTGGAAAAGGGCAATGACACAGTACCTTGGATGATGAATTTGCTAATTAATATAAATCTGTGACTGGAGAGAAGATTGTTGTCTTTTGAGAAGCAACTGCCTCTACCTGCTAGCTTTCATACAACTGCAGGTAAATTTGACCAAAAGGTTCCTTGCACTTGCTTACATAGGTTAGAACTTCTATGTGGTATTGTTTGGAATATAAAAACTACTTAAAACTACATTAATAGGTGAATAGAAGTTGTTTACTTCTTTGAAAACTGTTCCTTATATGACTGGTTGTACTGTCAGGTACTCTGGTTATGACAGCATTGCCAGGCAGTCCCAGGGAAGCAGGGGAACAAGAATCATGGGGAGAAGTTCATGGAAGAAAAATCTCAGGGTGGTCTGTCGTACTCACAACATACCAAGCACTAGCTTCACTGAATCTACCCTAGTTACAACTCTAAATTTTTAGCCAGTTGTGGTTAAAACACCCCATATGGAGCCAGTTTTTCATTGCCCTGCATCTTCTCAACTGCTGTTAGTTGGCAGGAAATGAAAATCATACCTAGTTTTGTGAGATTTTCTGTGTAATTGTCCGTTCTGGGATATGCATTATGCACAGATGGCATTTGCTGTCTTGGAAGATCAGTCAAATTTTTTGCCATTATCCCTCCAGTGTGTAGCAAGGCAGAATAGAGTGTTTGTTTGTTTGTTTGTTTGTTTGTGTTTTTTCACTTGGATGGAGATTATTTGCCTTTATGGATGGTATGCCCTGTGCTGCTGAATCTTGTTTGGGGAAGCTTGTATTCTGATGGTTTGGTGATACAGCATGCATACAGTAAATATGTATCTCACTAATTTTTTTTTTTTTGCTAGTGGTTTGCATTATGTTATTGTTCATATGCTTATACGCTGCGTGCTACTAGGATTTCTGCTAGTTTATATGGCACAACAGGGTGAAATAGAGAATGATTTTATCACTAACTTCCTTACCAGAGGAAGCTGTTAAGTGTCTGATTATTCAGGTTGCACAACAGTTTAGTCATCAAATTTTTAGTAAATGGCAGAAGTACTTCTTAAGCATTGGATATCTCTGTGTGACCAACAGAAACCAATGAGGGGTTTTGTAGGATTTTTTTCTTTTTAAACCTATCCTGGAGCTTAATTCTGAGACAGCTACAATTAGGTGAGAAAAATTCTATTACTATGGTTCATGAGGGAGAATATTTCTTCACTTTTTCATTCACAGTGTCTATTACTGAACAAATGGAACTACAAAAATAAACTACCACACAGTAAATTCTCAGGAGTCTCATACAGGAATATATATTTCAATATTGTTGTAAGAAAATCAGTTGAGAGGAATTTCCTTTTGTAGGTTTATGCAAAAATACAAGTTTTATATTCTCAAAGCTTGCTAGGTTTTCTCTAATCTTAATGCAGTTACCAAGAAGAGCACTAAAAATGTAATGAAAGACTTCTGGCAGTAGTGAGTTGGAAGAGGTAGTAGAAAGACATAACCTGGGCATAACCGTAGTGTTTGCATTCAAATCACAGGGCAATGATCCTCTCATATCCTCTTGTTTTTGTAGTCTTCCAAATCATAAACAAGGGAAAAAGCCAGAAACATTGACATCAGTGACAGCAAGTAAGGTTCTGGGTTGATAGTTTTGCTTTCTTTGTTCCAGAATTCCAGCAGTGCTTTGAAGAACTCCTCTTTCAGTTGTGACAAAGTATCACGGCAAGTATTTCATTAATATTTTTTGTAGCAGTGTCACCTTGTGCGGTGGTGGGTTTGGGCTTTGTTATTTGTGGTTGTGATTTCTGTGAGTTCAGTCTTCTGCAAGATATGACCTGCTATGCAAGTACCATTTTTACAGTCCCTTAATGAGAAAACAACTGGGCATATTTACAGAGCTAGTCTTCTGATATTTTATTAAGAAAGACAAAATTGTGCCCATAACCTGGAAAAGAAGGAGAAGTTAAAGTATTTGTAGACTAACCAGTGAAATTAATTGAATTACACTCATGACTGGTGTACTTTGGGGACTGGTTTTGGATTCACTTCAGTTTTACTCAGAGCAGGCCTCAAGCTCTGCAGTGTTTTACAGATCACTGGTCAAGCTTCCAATTTGTAAAGCATTTGCAGAATTCTACAGAGAGATGTGTACAGACTTAAGTACCTATATATTTTCTATTTGACTCACAAATCTGCTGTGCTAGTATTTGTCAAATTTCTTGTATTAATTTTGCTGCTTTTCCACATTATTGGTTGCAGAGATTTTTTCAGTGTAGTTTTGATGTGAAGAATTCTGGTGAAGAACTCCATTTGTGTTCTGAACTGAATACTTAGAGCTCTGTAGGCATTTAATGAGTTGTAATTGATCTGAAGTTACTGGAAATATCTGATGCTTGGCTGTAGGAGCTCAAGTTGCAATTTTTTTCTCATTGATATGCCATGTTTCTTCTCAGCTGCATTGCTCTGAACTGCCACATCTAATTTCTTCACAGAAGTGTGGACTTTGATCACATTATGGAGGAAGGCTCTGAAGTTGACCTCATTTACATCACAGAGCGAATTATTGCTGTATCCTTCCCTGCTGGCTGTTCTGAGGAAACTTACCTCCACAATCTACAAGAAGTAACACGAATGCTCAAATCCAAACATGGTGATAATTACTTGGTATGTGTAAGATCAGCCATTTGTGACGCATCTTCTTTTGTCATGTGGGAAGATTGCTTGAGGTGTACATATACCATTATAAACTAAAAGCCACTCTTTGGTCCATCTTTATAGCCATGTAAGCAAGTGCAAGATTTTCGGTAGTGTTTTAAGCTGCTAGATATTGAAAATACACTTTTTGCTGAGGCAGTGCAGTCTCCATGGTGATGTGGTAACATGTAGTCAAATGCTGAAGAATAATCGCACTGACCATTTTCATTGTCCAAAGCATGCTCTTAAGAGATACACCCCTGCAATGTGGAGTGTGTTCTTTGGTAGCAGTGAGCTACATCTGAGTTCTCAGGTGGATATCTGATAGTCTCTCACCGTCATGTCTTTACTTGTGAAGGTGACATGTAAAAATAAGGTTGCTGTTGGTATGTTCTGTCAACTCTTTCTCATTAACTTGTTTTAGGTGCATTTTTTTCTGACATTTAGTTTTCTATAGGAAATTAGGCAACTATATAATGAGCTCCATGTACAGATTTATTTTTTTTTTAATTATGACAACAATCTGTTAATCTCCTGGACTGTTTTCTGACTAGTGCCATGGCATGTATTGTCTAGCTTGTTCTATGAAGGTGAATTTAAAACAAGGCAAATACTTTATTTACTTTTTTTCTTTTACTGTCTTTTTAGGTAGTGTGTGTAAATTATTAGAATTAAATCCATGACTTCAGGAACATGAACTTTACTCACAGTGGAAATTAGTTACTGGAGAAATTCCACTAATGATTTAAACACATTATCTTCTGCTCACAAACTGGGATGTCATAGGTGCATTATGAACCAGACTGAACTTGTGATGTGGACTGATGTCCTCAGCATGCTGCCTTGGTGCCTTTGGCTTCCCTTCCATCAGGCACTGGTATCTTATAAGGCACAAAATAGTAATAGTAAGGTGATCTGTGTGTAAAGCTTTATAGGTTCAAATTCACCTGTTCTCTGGCCTTTTCCATGTGACATGTAAGCTTGTAGTCTGTCCAGTTAAATCTCACTTAATACTTGTTTGTATTATAAAAATCTGATCGATGGTAAGTCTGGTTTAGTGTCTGGGAAGGATTGTAATGTCTTTCTCTGAGAGGGATTGCAGTCAGTTTCTCTTGCAAAGTTGGGGTGTTTTTTTATTTTTTGTTTTAGTTTTGTTCTATTTAATAATCTCTTTTCTAATGGGAACTTCGGAAATCAGCTGTCTTGATAAAAAGAAAGCTTGATGCCATCTACTCTAAATGTGTTTCTGCAAATTTGCAGATAACCTGACAAAGCACAGCCAGGTTAAAGATTCAGAGAGCTTGTTTTTAAGCTCTCTGAATTTTTTCTTTCTCATGTTTTGAATACCTCTTCAGCCTGCTCAAGAGGGACATGTATATCAGCAAAGAAAAAAACCCCCAAAACCTCCACAAAATGGTATGCAAATCAGCAGTCCTGCTGAAGTTGATGGGAATGATTCTATTCTTTTATTGGGTCAGGGTCTCAGCTAACAGAACATATACTACAAGTCAGCATTTGTCATTTTTTATCTAGTCATTTTCCTTTCACTACAGTGAAAGGAGTGAGTGCATCGTTTCCTGTTTGAGTTTGTTATGAAGAGTATGAAAAAAAACCCTAAGTACCTAATTTTCTCTAACAGTAGAGGATTATACTGACAGTCTGAGACCAGAGTCCTTTAAGGAGAGATTTTTCTCTGCTTTGATGTTCTAAAAAACCATATTCCCTGTAGACTTTGGTTCCCAGAAGAAACATGACTTTACCAACAGATGAAAATTTAGAAACTGAGGTTAATGCTCCTCTTTCTTGTACCAAACTACAACTTAGTAGACCTAGGATATGCCAAAAAGGGACCAAAAAGGATGCAGTTACTCTTCTGCTGTGTCATGGTTTAATCCCAACCAGTAACTTGGCCCCACACAGCTGCTCACTTGCTTCCTCACCAGTGGAACTGGGGAGAGAATCGGAGGAGTAAAAGTGAGAAAATAAGTAAGACAACCTTAGTAGGTTAAACAAAAGCTTTATACACAAGCAAAGCAAAACAAGGAATTATTAATTGCTTTCCATGGGCAGGCAGATGTTCAACCATCCCCAGGACAGCTGAGCTCCATAATGCATTATGGTGATTTGGGAAGACAAACACCATCACTCTGACTGTCTCCACTCCCTCCTTCCTTAGGCTGATATGCTGAGCATATCACACGGTATAGAAAATCCCTTTGGTCAGTTGGGCTCATCTGTCTTGGCTGTGTCCTTTCCCAGCTTCTTGTGCATCCCCAGCCCACTCGCTGGTGGGGTGGTGTGAAGGCAGAAGAGCTCTTGACACTGTGTAAGCACTGCTTAACAATAATGATAACATCCCTGTTTTCTCAACACCATTTTCAACACAAATCCAAAACAGCCCCATATGAGCTACTGTGTATAAAATTAACTCTCCCCCAGCCAAAAACAACACACAGTGGCATCTACTTATACCATATGCTTCTCTTCAAAGACTTCTGTGCTTTCTTGTTTTGTTGTATGCAAAATGTTGGTTCTTGTACCTTCTGGTGCCTATTCTGTGCTGTTGGTATTCCTGGAGTATCTGAGTGTGATTGCTGTAGCTTGGGAGCGATTTGGGTACAACAGCATCTTTGAGTTTGGTGTCTGACCCAGCAGTAACAAATATCCATCATGAACAGGACTGTGTCCTGATACACAGGAATTTTTAATTGTTCTTAAGTATAAATACAATAAGAAAGATGAATAAAAAAGTTTTTGTCAAATAGCCCTTTTTTTCCTATGGAAAATATTAGGTAACTGATTTCCTAATATAGCTTTAGTACTCATTCTAAGAATTCCATGCTGAGATCTGTATTGAGAACTGCTCCTCTCTGTTAATTTTTTTTCCAGTTATTGAAGCTAATAGAAAATTACCAAAAAAATTGTGTCATTTATAGAAGACAATATTGGTTTCATTCCTGTTTTACTATTGGTATTTCAGGAAGGATAAGTATAGTGATGTAGTTGCTTTAACCTGTTCAGTTTATGGCTTCTTTGCTTAGCTGATGAGAGTGCTGGTTAACGCAAAAGGGTAATACTTTAGAAGAGTGTTACACTTTAGAAAAGGGTTCTTAAATTGTCCTTGGGTAGTAGTAAACTGTATAATGGACTTACCTCATATTTACTCTTTCTGATGTTTATGATCTGTTTATTCCATTCTCTCAGTGTAATTAATGAGACTTTTTCAATGATTATGCCATCTGTACATAACTCGGGAGGTGAAATAGCCACACTGTGAAAGAGAATCTGCCTCAGTAGCATTGTTTCAGTTCTTGAGTATTGATAATTTCAGCTTTTTGTTATTGATTGATACTAATTTAAGGTATTTTCTAATGAAAGAGTCAATTATACTTGTATACACTGCTTTCTTTTGTTAATTTTGCAGCCTATCTCTTCATTTGTTCCTTATTAAGCACTAAGTGGAAGTTAACTTGTTATTTAGTGGGTTAACAGAAGAGTTGGAAGATCTCGTAGGCTAAGCTATAGTTAAATAGGTATGTCATATCTTCCCTGCAAAGTTTTGACAGACCAATACTTTCTTGTCAGGCATGCGAATTCAAATATTTGACACCGTACCACCCTCCCAGACTTCTCATTCTTAATTCTTATGCTCTGTGTTACATGCATGGTATCCAGCTATCTTGGTATACCTCTGACTCAAAGCTATGGGAAATAAATAAGATGTAGTAGAATTTTAATTGTCCTTTTTCAAAACGTGCATTTAAGTTTAGCTTTAGTTTTATTGTAAAATAACTGAATATCTAAAATACATTTGCTAGTGCTACCTGACGTCAAATGTTAATTAGTTTAGTAGAACAGTGGACAAACTTGAAGCCATATCATTGTAGTTTCTTGTAATTTTTACAATTCAAATACAGCTATTTACTGCATAAATGACAGAGTCTTGATGGTTAATATTTTTTTTTCTTTCTTTCTGAACAGGTGTTAAACCTCTCTGAAAAGAGATATGATCTTGCCAAGCTTAACCCAAAGGTATTGATTGTCTTCCAAAACGTAGCTTTCTAGTGTTAAATACAACTTAAATGGCCTGGTAAGCCCTGAAGCTATGCAAGTGTTGATATACAGAGTAAGAGCAGAAGTTTTGGAAGATAATAAAAAACCCCATATGCATCCCTTTTTATTTTTTTCTCCAGTTCTGTTTTCTGTCTGTTAGATCTGTGTTTTACACAGCTATTCCTGTTGTTTTCTTAGACTTTACACACAGGACCTGAAGCCTGTTGTGACTTCTGAAAAACTTCTATTGGGTGATACAAACCTTACTTGAAGTGTACTTTCTTTGTGCAGTCACAGTTTACTGGGGTTGTATACTGTAATATACAGTCAGCTGGAGCTAGTGAACTTGGTTCAGATAAGGACTTCCATTTTGTGAATAGTTGTTTCTCTGCACAATAGAGACAGAAGGAACGTAAGAATGATTGATGTCTGACTCTTGTTCCTTCTCACCAATTGATGTGGTTGTTTGTTGTAAAAAATGGTGTGCAGATACTCTTCAGCCTCTGTTATAAGGCCAGAGTAGTACAGGTGTGTATTTACAGCAGTAGATTTACAGAGATAAGCTGCCTAAGGAAGGTACTAAAATCCCTCTTAATTTTAGCCTTTTGCATGCTTTATTGATCATGAAGGATGGTTCATAGTTACTGGGTTTTTTAATATTAGGCATATGTTGTCTGCATGATATGTATGTATTGTATATGTATGTATGTATTGCATATGTTTTGTTAGTAAATATGCATATAATAATAATAGGCTTAGTAAACTGTATTATGTAGTAAATAGAAAATCTTAACAAAATTTTGACATGCTGTAATCAGTTGCACATGAAGGAAATAAATCGAAAATCAAATGAAACTCATCAAAAATCATTCTTTGTTCTAATTCTGATTGTATTTACTGTTACAAAATACTAGAAATTCTAATTGAAAAATCTTTTTAGAAATCAAGACCTTCAGAAATGTTGTCACTTCTAAGTGGTTGGTGAGATTGGGACAGGGGGAGGAGGAGGAAGGTTTTTGTTTATTTATTTTTATAAAAGTACTAGTATCCTAAAAAACAACAAATTCCCTCTTCCACTTAAGAGACCTGTAAGCATCATGACGAATTGTATGATTATCTGAGATAGGAAAAGTTGTGGAGACTTTCAGCTGTGACAATTATTTGAATCCAGATTTTAGTATGTGATACTAGGGTCAAGGTTTCTCTTGTAAATGTTACTTGTTTAATTGCAGATTATGGATGTAGGGTGGCCTGATCTCCATGCTCCACTTCTTGATAAGGTGTGCACCATCTGCAAGGCTATGGAGTCCTGGCTGGACAATGATCCTCAACATGTGGTGGTGATCCATTGCAGAGTAAGTGCAATGGATGAGTTTGTATTAATTTTCAAAAACGAACTAAACTTGTCCTTTACTCTTCTCATTTTAAAAAATAAAAAGCTTGATCTGTTTTCAGTGTTTGCAACAGTGTGACAGATGTTCTGTTGATGTAAGAAAGCTTAAATCCATTGACCTTACATGCTTCTTAAAGATTTCTTTTTTCATTATGAATAAAGTCCTAGTCCTTGCTGCAGGCATAGCATGCACCCATGTTACTTCACATCCTTCAAAAGTGTCACTACTGTTACTTCTGTGAGTGTATGTAGAAGCTTGAGGTTTTTCCAGCTTGATGGGAAATTTTCTGTGTTTTGTGACTCTCATGAATTTTGTTGCAGGATAAGGATAGGCACTGTACCACAGATCATCTCTTTAGACTGTGTATGGTTGTAGGAAATGAGGTCATTAAGGACCTCCTGGATACTTCTGAAAGGTTTTAACTGACAGCATCATTGCAGTGCCTTAGAGCAAAGCTACCAGTGTGCTGTGTTTCTTCCTCCTGCTTGCTCACAATAAACAGAAATAAAGAAAAACCTTAGTTAAATTTGGATAAAATTAATTCAGAGCTGGGTTGGTAGCTGTGTTTGTGACACTTGAGGCAAACCCATCTATGTATCACTGGCAGATGTTATGCTAAACAAAATGATGGTGATAATGGGACCAAAACTTCTCTTCAAGTCAGGCTGTATAGTTCCCAGTCCCAAATTTCTTCCAGGCAGAAGGCCTATCGTATGAAACACTTGAAATCTTACTAGTTGCAGGAATGCAGCCAGGAGAATGGCTCATACATGGGACAAAAAAAAGGGAACAAAGTATTTCTTGGTATACAATTATATACAAATTGGTAATGCATGTTCTTGATTAATGCCTTTTGCTAATCCGGTTTCCAGCCACAAAGATAGATACAGCCAACTACTATCAGCTGAGAGACTGAAAATATTTTGAAATCTGTGAGAATTACTGCTTGTTAAATTTTACTGAATTTGTCATGTAAGTTATTTTAAAATATTTTAGAACATTTTTTTAAATTATCCATAGAAAATCAGTTACTATGAATCTCAGGTGTTGGGGAGATAAAATTGCAAAAACCTGTCAGAAACTCCTATTCTTTCCAAAATAGGTATTTTATAGCATTTCATCCTGGGAATTGCAGCATTGTCTAGACTTGCTGTGAATCATCTCTGGAAAAAATAACACAAAATTAAAATAGTTCATAAAATTTTTCTTTTTTTTTCCCAGTTAATTCCTCTTAATTTGTAAGACTTGACAGGCATGAACATAGAAATCCTGCTTAGTGGTTTTTTATGTCATTTGTCAGCCAGCTTACATTGACAGATAAGCTGCTGCCCTTTATTTCCACCTTTCCATCAACACAGGGTACATGAGCAAAAAGACTGAATCTCTTGCCTTAAAATTGTATTTAGTATGGGTCTTAAATATAATAATGCCTGATGTATAAATCATGTATAAAACAAGTTATCATTCCCTTTTTCCTAATATAGGGAGGAAAAGGAAGGATAGGTGTAGTCATATCATCATACATGTACTTCACCAGTGTGTCTGCAAGGTAAGTGTGAATAATGTACGTTGTGTGGTTTTTTACAATAAATATTGGGGAAAAGGCCTTTTAGTTGACTATGGTCTGTCAGCTTACTGTTTGTCAGGTTTTCTTCTCAAAGAGTTTTGAAACGTGTCTTTGTTAACAGAGCCTGCTTTCATGACAGTTGTCTTGTAATCCTGCTTCCAGCAGGAAACTGGACTAGGTGACAGCCTAAGGTCCCTTTGAAACTGAGATTTTATTGGTTTGCAGAAAACCTTTCTAAAGGATGTTTTCAGATGAATGGTGGAATGTGCAAGAAACCATTTTTATGTAATGATACTGTATTTATTCTATTAAACCTATGTATTTTCCACGTCCATCAAGTGGCCTCTTGAATCGGTGAGAAATTTTTCCTTCAGTACTCAAGGAAAACAGTTATTAGAATCTGGAAACAGTATTTGAATAGGAAATTCCTAGACTTTGATCCAAGTGCAGAATGAAGTGTAAGAAATAATATAAACTTTATTTTGCAGTCAGTTCAAACAATAGGTGTCTGATTACTTGGTTTTAATTGTTTCTTTTGGAGTGCTCCAATTATGAAATGACAATTGACAATTTATATCAAAAAAGATAAAATTTGATAAATGGTCTCAAAAAGGATGAAATGTGTTTCGGAGAATTTTTGTTGGGTTTCTAATCACATTGTTTTCCTTTGGGGTTTTTCTATTTATATACATACATAGATGTATTAAAATAAAAATGCACTCTAAAATGCAATGGTTAAATCAGATTTGGTCCTGAATTTACACCACTCTGCCAGAAACAGATTTGATCCACTACTGTACTTGATGGAGTCTTGAATCACTAGAGGTTGATGGCAAATTACTCATGGATGTCAGTCAAAACAGAATCCTGGAAAATCATCTGTGTTCTTTAGGGTAAACCCAATTTATAAGTTATTACAGACCAAGAAACTAAGTGCATTGCATACACCAATATGTGCTGAAAAAATACTTGCTTCAGTTGGTAATTATGAGAGTGATTGCCACAATTTCATATTTTATTGAGACGTATTGTGAATGACAAAAACTATCAAGTGAGGGTAGTACAGTTGCTGTGGTGTACTGTGATTTCAGTGTTGCAGTATTCTGTCATCCTTAAGGGTGGTACCTGGCTATAAATACATTTTAGTAACACCATTACAGTCACATTCAGGTGTTTTATTAAGCCCAGCAATGAAAGCTATCACCTTTTACCCCAAACGAATTCAGGATTCCTCCAGTGAAGTTGCAGGAGAAGAGTGAGCTTGGAAGCCCTCTTTAAATTTCTGGGTATCTGGTAGCTGCTATCCAAAACTTAACTTTTCTGTATAAGAATGAGGTTGGGGGTTTGCCCGCTAGGATTTGTATATGCCTAATATTATCAAGACTTTTGAAAATGGTACACAGCAACCTTGCAGAATGTATTGGTTTGGCATGGCCTGGTTTTGGGTAGCAGGGGGGCCGCAAAAATGGCTCCTGTGAGAAGCTGCTGGAAGCTTCCACCATGTCCAGCAGAGCCAATGGCTGATGGCTCTGAAGATGGACATGCTGCTGGCCAGAACTGGCCCAATGAGAGAGGCTAGTAACACCTCCGTGATGACATATTTAAGAAGAAAATCAAAACAAAGTCAGGGGTTTTTGCTTCTAGTTAGAGGAGAGGAGGAGGTGAGAATATGTGAGGGAAAACAACATGGCCACACCAAGGTNCACCCCGTGGGAAGAGACCCACACCACAGCAGTTTTGGGAGGAGTGTCTGCCCGTAGGAGGGACTCACGCGGCAGCAGGTGCGGTTTGGCTGCTGCTCATGAGAGTGGACCCATGCCAGGAAGTTCATGGAGAGCTGTCTTCCATGGGAGGGACCCCATGGCCTCATAGGGAAGGACTCCTCTCCCTAAGCGGTGGAAGAAAATCCTGGTGATGGACTGACCAAAACCCCCCTTCCCTGCCTCCCTGTGTTGTTGGTGGGAAGGAGGGAGGGCCTGGAGGGAAAGGTGTTTTAAGGGTTTATTTACTTCTCATTACCCTCCTCTGATTCTGTTAGCAATAAATTTTATTTAGCAACTAGGGTTGAGCCTGTTTTGCCCTTGAAATATTTCTCCTGCTCTCCTTATCTCACTCATGAAGCCTCCGTTAACCCTTTTTTCCTCTTTTCCCCTCCTTTTGCCCAGCTGTGGTAGAGGAGGGTGAGTGAGCAGCTCTTGTGGGTGCCTGGTGTTGGGCCAGTGTCAAACCATGACACAGAAGCAGAAATTACTGCAGGTGCTGCTGTTGAGGGTGCCATCTACTGTGTCTGAAATGGTACTTAGAAGACTTTGAAGATGTTCTCACTAAAGAAAATTCATAATTATCAGTATGCATAGGTGTCCTGGTTCTGGCCAGGACAGGCTTAATATTTTCAGTATGCTTGAGGGAGCATGGCTAGTTCTGAGAGGTTATTCTGTACCTCCTCATGCCATTGCTGGGGGAGGGGGGAAGGGGATCCTTCTGGTTGAGAAAGCGTGGCACAGGGAGCCATCCAGCCTTGTCTATTGTTCGGGGTTTCCACGGTGAGCGATAATGTTTCCTTTCTTCTACTGTCTGTCATTAGCATTGTTGTTACTATTAATTTTCTTATCTCATTCCTGTGTCCAGCAAATTGTTCTTACTCAACAATCAAAACCTGTGATCTTTGCCTTTGTGCCTCCAATTCTCTTCTCCATCCCACTGCAAGGGAAGGGGAGAGAAGGGAGGAAGCAAGCTGCAGTGTGGTTTGGAGAGTGTCAGTAGTAGCACTAAATTAGGGAATTCCATTCCTGAACCTCTACAAGGTACAACCTACAAGATGCCAAAAAAATCTAGGCTTAGTGAAATCTAGTGGACTTAGGCCTAGCACCTCTGCTGTGAAGACAGGCTAAGGATTAGGGTTGGGGTTTTTCAGTCTGAAAGAAGAGTAGGCTCCAAGGAGACCTTCTGGTGGTCTTCCAGTACCTAAAGGAGGCCTACAAGAAGGGTGGGGTGGGACTTTTTCAAAGTAATGCAGTGATAGGACAAGAGGGGAATGGCTGTAGACTGAAGGAGGGTAGATTTAGATTAGATATTAAATATAAAGAATAAATTCTTTACTGTTAAGAGTGATGAGACACTGGAACATGTTGTCCAGAGAAGTTGTGGATGCCCCATTCCTTGAAGTGCTCAAGGCCAGGTTGGATGGGGCCTTAAGCAACCTGGTCTAGTGAAAGGTGTACTGTCCATGGCAGAAGGGTTTGAACAAGATGATCTCTAAGGTTTCTTCCAAGATAAACCATTCTACGATTCTATTAAAAACCCTTATTGATGCAACCCCCTTTTAGTTATATAATATAAAATTTTCTCATTTAGGAAGGAAAAATGTGTCATCAAATTTAAGGAGGTCAAACAGAGTTCTTTGCAATTGTTGGTAAACTCTATTTTAACAAGCAAAGTACTAGCAGTTTTTGGCCAGTTAAGAATGGGCTGCGTAAATTCTGGATGATAGTGTGGGTGAAGATGTATGAAGATATATGATGGACTGGGTGAGAAAGAGGTTTTGGGTCAAAAATATTTTAAGTACACACTATGTAATTTTTAACACCCATGAAGAAAACGGTTGACTTTATAGCCTGATCCAGCACCCTGTCAAGACAATTGGCATCTTCTGATTAATTTTTGGAAAAGGTATAAATTTCATTTTTATCCTGATATGCAGATGTGTACTTTGCACAGGTTGTTTTCCTCTGAACTCATTTAGGTTGAACTAGTTGCGGAATTTAAAAGTTGAGATCTGGTGTGTACTTATATTTTGGAACTTCCAGATCTTTTATATTCTGATATAAATTAACACTGTGAACTACATTGTTTTTATCTGGAATAGATAAAAAAGAATCAGCATAGCACATTACTTGGCATATGTGATTAACAGCATTCGTACTAATTTTTGGCACTTCTTTTTCTTTTTTTCTGTAGCCTCTTGCCTTCCTTCACCCAAAAAAGACCCACATCAGAGCCATTCTGGATAGAGAATAGAAGAAAATGTATTTTTTTGAATATGTTGCTCCTTGATTGTTTGTTTGAAGAGTTTGTGGTTGTCTGATGTAAAATAGTTCCTTTTCAAAGATAGTCTCTTCCTTGATGGCTCAGGGTACAGGAAGAAAAGGCTAAATGAATTGTTGACTGCTTAAGTGCACCTCTATCCTGGTACTACAGTTCTTTCTGAAAAAGAAAATAAATACATATTTTATAGAGAACACTCTATTTCTTGGCACACTCAAGAAATTATGGCAAGTATCCTTCTTTGGGAGCCTGAGCTGCTTGGTTTTGCCAAAGTTTTTTGCATTCTGATTTCAGTGTATTCATTTTGGAAGTATGCAATCCAATTAATTGAATAAGGAAGTAGGTGCTTTGCTCAGGAAGGAAACTATCTTAAGGTATTGAATGAGAAAGTGTCAGTGGAATAAACATCATTGTCCATAATGGTCAAAGTACTAGAGTTTCTAGTTAGGTGCTTCTTTCTTTTATTTTTCTTTACTTCTCTCCTTTTTTTCTTCCAAATATTTTTGCAAATTTCAAGCAGTAACCTGCTGAATTTTCAAGATAACACTGAAGGAGAATAACATGTGTCTCTTTTTTGACAGTGCCGATCAGGCTCTAGACAGATTTGCTATGAAGAAGTTCTTTGATGATAAAGTTTCAGCTTTAATGCAGCCATCCCAAAGAAGGTATTCCATTTGTTTCTAATTTATATCAATAGGAAATGTAATCATTATCTTCTGCTCCCATCCCTTACTCCCTCCCCAGCTATGTGAAGGCTATTGCCACAAGATCCTCCAGTGCTTCCTGAATTCTCAGCACTTTATCTTATATTAATATTCCTTGATTGATGAGATTTGTCCTTCAGTTCCTGCATGTGGCCCCAGCTAGACAAGACCTTTTGTACCACACTGTTACCTAAATGGGTGCTCACTGCATTGTTTGTTAACAAAGAGATGTCACAATCTATGTATTGATTGTTCCAAAATAACAATAAACTCATTTTTCTGTGGCATAATGATGAGTATGGAATGTGTGCTGAATAGTGTGCAATGAAGATCTTTTTACTACTTGTTTAGAAATCTGCAGATTATGCACCCGCCCCATGTCCATACTAGGAAATGTTTGTCAAAGCATGCAATATCCATTATGTTTATCTGGATGTTACCTTTTCAGTCTGTCAGTATGGCAAAGGTTGAGTTAGAATTCAAAGTAATAAGCACTTCGGAAAGTGAATAGTTCTGAGATTCACTGTGTACCTTGTTTTGATGAGAGGTAATTGAAAGATTCAGTACCAAAAGAGACTGATAGCCATCAGATGAGTAATTGTGATATATGTAAATTTCTTTTAGAAATATAAAATATCATCTGGGTTTGATTTGGTAATTACTGTTCATTTTTTTTGGTCTTAATCCATGTGTATGCAGTAGGTTGTTTAGAAGTTATTTAAAGTATAAGACTTTGCTAGTAATTAAAACAGAAAAATCAATAGTAACAACTAGTGTAAGGTGTTTGGTTCTGTTAATCTCTAAATAAAAACTTACCAGTTACTTTTTAATCCACTAGGTGACATGTACAGCTCCTTTTAACGTGAAAAATAGTAGCACAACATTCTGTTAGGCTTGAAATAAACTTTTCATAAGTAGAAGTTTACTGGCCATTTTTTGTGTCCATTTTATGCTTGCATATATATGTATTGTATTTCAATAATAAGGATTTGAGAATGCTGCCTACCAAACAGAGAAGTGTGAACCACAGCAGCAGAAGGAAAGAGATGTTGTTAATCTTCCCATCCAGAAGCCCTAGGCAGCAGGCAGAATTCAGTGAGAGCCAGGAACCCCTGCAATAGCCTGTGAATTATGTATCAGGGCAGTTTTTCAACCATGTTGACAGGAAGGTTCAGTAGCTACTAACTTAGGTGAACTATATGTGAGCCCTAAAGCTAGACGTTAAATAGGTATAAATGGTTGCATCTATCTTTTCTACCCCCCCCCTTCAAGGACACTTGCTTAATTCTTCTGGGGGTAACTGTGGGGGGAGGGTCTCAGAGGTACTCAGTTTGCTTCTTGACTGATGGAGTTAATATCTTTGCTCACCAGTACTGAACTTGAGCTGCCCTTACTATCTTCCAGACATATATACGTACTTTGGAGTGTCCTTTCTCATGAGAACAGAGGTGGTTCTCCAAACTGTTCGTCAGAACTGTTCTCCTGAATCTCACCGCTTGTACCTTTGCCTGGCCTGGCAGTGGTCACTAATCTTACTGCAGAGAAAGGAAAACCAACTCTGTTATTATTTGTGGATAATTTTATTCTCCTTTGTTCCCATTCTGATCAGTCAGTGGCCTTTTAATATGCTTTTTCTCTGAAACCATTGCTGGGTAATTAATTAGTGATATCCTTGCTAAAACCCAGATGTATAAATGGGTGTAATTTAAGTGGATCTCAAAATTATGAAATATGAAAATACACCTATTTTTCACATTTTGGGATCTTTTCTCCACTAAATCTTGTCCAGATAAAAATAAATTGTGGCTGTTAAGTCACTTAGCTTTTCCCTACTGCTAGCTGGCTACTGTAACAATGGCAAGAAAAGTAACTGTAGACCAGATCTATTTTGAATCCATTCTCAGTAAAGCAGTTGAAGATTTGTCCGAATGAGAAATGCAGATAGAGACCCTTCATATGAAAAAAATTTCTCATAAACCTTTAGGATGAATCTTTGAACACTCATCTCAAAAATAAGCCAACTGCCTATAAGCCCCTTAAGTGCACTGCCTTGAGAAAGGTTTTCAAAAATTCAGTCAAATTTTTGGAATAATTAAAAGCAGGTAGAGAGAAAATGTTCACACTGATAATAATAAACTCATTTATTAAACTAATGAGAGGTCACTGACGAAACATTTTAACACCATGGTTTTTTTGTCATGTTAGGTGTGTCAATTTGTAAAATACATGCTTTTGACGTACCAAATCCTTTCAGAAAGACTGAAGGAGGAAACAAAAAAAACAGTTGCCTTTTCTGAACATTTCAAAATAAATTGAGCTTTGCAAGCTCTCTGTAAACTGAAACCTATTTTAAAACACAACCCTCATTCTCGGATAGTAAAGCTGTTATTACTTGGCAGGATATCCTTAGTTGTGTTACCAGGAGTTCAGTTAATGAGATCTGTGCATAAAGGTGAAAAAGAGGTGATTTTCCTCTACACATTCCTGAGAATAAAGTTAAATGAAGGTCTTCTCATAGGCATGGAAGACAAAGGGACTCGAAGCCAGTGGAAAAATTAAAGGACACTTCAGTGATGTTTACCTGCATGTATTTGCTTATGAGCTTGTGACCAAACCAGGTGTTAAATCGCAGAAATAGAATAGTTTTCACATTGCTGTGGTAGTTCTCCTCTTGTGCTGAATGAGATCACTTCTCATTATGAAGATATTATTTGACTGCATTGCCCTTAATGTTAAGATTTCTGACAAGGGCACTTCTTGCTCTTGCTTTAATGAAGGTAACTACATTGTAAATTGGGTGGGACCCATATCACGCTGCTGTGAAAGACATTTAAGACTACGGTTGCAACTAGGAATGTGTACTGAAACAATTGACTTTACTATCTCTTCTACTTCGTTTCTTAGAGTAGTAATGTAAATAACTGAAATAAATATATCAACAATAGCAGTGTGACAGCCATGGATTTAATACAGTGGTAAATTAAAGTGTCTTTTCATGCTGTTTTTTGAAGATTAATATTTTGAAGTTACGTGCATTGTCCCAGTGCTATTCATTACCATAATCTGTGAATATCACCGTGTAAATAATGCATTTCCCTGGTATTAGTGGTTTTGTATAATTCAGAATAACTTTTTGTTTTTAGATACGTGCAGTTCTTAAGTGGCCTTCTATCTGGATCTGTGAAAATGAATGCAACCCCTCTTTTCCTGCACTATGTTATCCTTCATGGCATCCCAAACTTAGATGCCGGGGGAGGTAAATTACCTAATTTTTCCTATTCAGGTGTTGGATCAAAGTCTTGTTTCATTTTGGAACTTTCTGGAAAGCCTGCATGAATCTTAATGTAGAACTAATATCTTCTTGATATCCATCCAAATATTCCCAATAAAGTAACCAGAAGAGATACATTTTAAGAGTAAAAATTGGAGCAGGTGAAATCAATTTCTTGTTTTATGTAAAATGAATAGTTGATGCTATTCATGTCTGCCTAGTTTCTGAACAGTTGTGGTCCCTGTTACTGCAAAGGATCTGAGAAGCTGGTCAGGTTTCACAGTCATTTCCTCTTTGTTTTAGGAAATAACTGTAAATATAATCTCTCTTCTGTTTTGAGACTGGATTTTGTGTGGAAAAGCTCTTTGGATAGGGTGTATTTACAGAATTACACAGAATCATTTAGTTTGGAAAAGGACCTCCAAGATCATTGAGTCCAACCTTTGACCCATCATCACCTTGTCAACTAGATCATGGCACTAAATGCCATGTCCAGTCATTTCTTGAACACCTACAGGGGTGGTGACTCCACCAGCTCCCTGGGCATTCAATTCCAAAGTTTAAAAACCCTCTCAGTGAAAAAATTCTTCCTTATGTCCAAAAGGAACCTTACCTGTGTAGCTTGAGGCTATGTCCTCTTATCGTATTTTTAGTTGCCTGGGAGAAGAGGCTGACTCCCACCTTGCTACAACCTCCTTTCAGGCAGGTATAGGGAGTGATAAGGTCTCCCTGAGCCTCCTTTTCTCCAAGTTAAACAGCCGAGCTCCCTCAACCACTCCTCCTAGGACATGTGGAGACTCTTCACCAGCTCCCTTGACCTTTTCTGGACATGCTACAACACCTCAGTGTCTTTCTTGAAGTGAGTGGCCCAGAACTGGACACAGTACTTGAGGTGTGGCCTCACCAGTGCTAGTATAGTCTTACTATACTAAGTAGCTTTAAAATTAAAATGATAAAATGAGATACTGTGCTAGAGCACAGTAAAGGAATCCAGCTTTAATGGTTGGACTTGATGAACTTAGAGGTCTTAATAATTGATGATTAAAACACAGTTCTGTGTTTTTGTATTTTTATTATCTGAAGGTTAAAGAGCACTGGTCTTTTGTAATCTAATCAGCATGAATTTGCAATGATTATATTGCCATTGTTGTTTAGTCTGATTTTATTTCACAAAGAACTGCTTTAATAGAGTCAGGGTATTGTTTATTTTTGGTAGAAATTTAAGGGCCTTACTAGTTTTGAAACAAAACTGAGGATCAAATAATTTGTTTGTTTTGAAAATGTCTTTATTTTATATTGGGAGTTTGCATTTGTATTGGCCATTATCATTCTTCCCTTAATAATTTTGTTTTCTTGCAGAATTTGTTTCCTTCCTTACTAGAATCCTTCAAAGTCCCTCCCTATTGAATTCAGAACTAGTCTGGAGATAAGGAAAAAGTGTCTTTTCCATAAAATAAAATACTTTTTTAGCCAACTTTGCTTTGAAGGGTATTTTGACAGTCCAGCATTGCCACTTGTGTGCCTCTTTGCTCAGTCTGGATGTACATGAAGCTTCCTGATTGTAATTGTTTTCCTATATCTGAATATTACAAAACACCCTTTTTTTGGGCTTCTTTTCAGCTTGTCGGCCTTTTCTGAAGTTGTACCAGGCTATGCAACCAGTTTATACATCTGGAATATAGTAAGTTGTAAGCATTTCCATTTTGTTTGAATTTAGGTTTTAATTTTCATGATGGCAGAATTACACAGCCTTTGTAGTTTTGTTTGTGGGTTTCTTGTTTGTTTTGTGCTTTTGTGTCTTTAAACCATGTATTTTAATTTTCTTTTCTCTCCTGTTAAGTAGCATAGGGTCAGAAAATCAAAGTCGAATCTGCATTGCTATAGACCCTGCCCAGCTTTTGAAGGGAGATATTATGGTAAGTTAATTGTATGGAATGAAAATCTATTGACATGACGTTTAGTTTATAGCCTCTGACCTGTTTTGTGTTCTTGTAAAAAAAATCAATTGATTAAGTGCTTGGAGATACTGCAGAATAATTTAGGTTAGTTTAGTCATCATCTTTGACTTCCATGGGAATAAAAATTCTTGTAAAACTCAAACTGGAACATTTTTAGGAGCAAATTGTTTTCAAAACAATTGCTCTCAGTATTCTCATTTTATATCATCACCAAGTCCACTAAGGCCTGTATTGCTGTTTTCTTTACAAACATTACTGTGGGGAGTATTTGTAATTTGGCATTAAAATATCTTGTCCTGTAATTTAGCAGGCAGTGTGCACAATTATAAGACTACCTACTATAAAGAAAATACCTAAGTAATTTGAAATTGTTCTGGCAGTCAAAAAAGTGCAATACGAAATAAGGGATAGATAACATCCTAGGTCTGGCCAGCATAGGGTTAAATTTTGCAGTAGCCAGACAGGGCATGGTTAGGACCCAGAGGTTATTTTGTACCCCCTCATGTCATTTTTCAGGGACAGGGGAAGGACTTCCTTCTGGGTCAGGTAGCATGCTGGAGGGAGTGCTTGGGTATTGCTGGAGTTTCTGGGGGGTAGGGAGGAGGAAGAAGGGGAGAGATCTGTGAGCAATCATGTGTGAATTGCCTGGTTTTTTTTTTTACTTGTACCCTCTGTCATTTGTATTGTTGCTGTTACTGTTTGTGTGTCCAATTCTCCTCTCCAACCTGCTGCAGGGGAGAGGGGGAGAGGTAGTGATTGAGCAGTGTGTGTGGTTTGGGGTGTTCCAGTGAGAACACTAAACTGGAGAACACCATCCTAAACCATGACAGCCTTATTTGGCACCCAGTGTGAGGCACGAAGGGTTAGAATAGCAACAGGTCTGCCCAGAGTGGGTTAGAAACAAATTTGACCTAAGCATTTGTTGCATTAGGTCCAGAGTCACTGGTCACAATGTTGCTTGATTTGTCCACGTGGTGTGGTACCTAACTATATATTTCCATACCTCATGATATTTTTCAGATCAGGGAGAGGGATCAGGATTGTTTTGTTGATGTACCATGTGATACCAGCTTATGACGTGGTAACATCAAGGACAATGAGGGTCATTTGGGATGTGTATTGAGTGCTGCTCTCCTGCCCTTACCTCCAGCACTATCTTTGAGAGTCCATTAATAATCGTACCCAGTTTGTGGGGGGAACAGGGGAGAATGATTTTCCCCAGCTTTCCACCTCCTTTTTCTCTTTCAGACCTGTTACAACGGTTTTTGAGAATTTTGAATTCCCCTTAGATATTTAGGAAAGCGCGTTCTTGTGGCTAGTTCTGCCAGCTCTCCTCAGTGTGGTCCACACCATGTTTAGAGTTACAGGAGATTTTTAAGAGGGTCTTCTAGAGATCTGCCCCCAGGGTGGGTAGTCGTGAGTGGTGTGGAAGGTAGGAGAAAATAGGCCAGCATTTGAAGGACTATTCTGCTCCAATGGTTTGTAAGTTCACCCCTGAACAACTACAGGACTCTGTTGAAGTGATAAATTATGCAGAAGAAAAATGCTGTGACAGTTCCAGAGAGGCATGAAGTTATGCAATGTGCTGGCCTTTGGCTGCTATTTATTGGACATTGCTCAATACCAGACAGCACCCTCAAGGGGAAGAGGAGGAAAGCAGATCAACAGGCACTGTGGCCACTCAAACTGCAGCTGAACCAGGGGAACAACATGAACTGGTAGCAGTTGCCCCTATACAGAAGAAGAAATCCAAGACCAAATCAGCTAGCATAATGAGGGATGAAGAGGCAGTAGGGCCCTCCCCAAAGAGGAAGAGGCAGGGCCAGAGATAATCACCTGATCCCTGTCCCTGGGTGAGCTATGAGATATGGGTAAAGATTTCAGCCACCAACCGGGTAGGTCCTGGTGATGTGGCAGGTCCATTGCTGGGATATTGTGGCCCATGATATGAAACCGGGGGTAGTGAAGCCAAGCAACTGGGATCCCTGTCCTGGAATGTGTACATTGGGATTGGGAAGAGGACAGACACTCTCAGCCTCTGGAGGTGACTCCTGTTAAGGAGTATCTTGTATCTTAACAAGGGCAATCTATTAGAGCACCGAGACAAGTGGAACTCCATGGAGAAAGGTATCCAGTACTTGAGAGAATTAGCAGTGCTGGAGGTACTTTATAAGAATTCAAATAATGAGCAATTCCCTATAAATCCAGATGAAGTCCAGTGTACACAAACACCACATGTGGCAGAAGTTCCTAGCAGGTGCACCATCACCATATGTGAACTCATTGACAGTGATGTCATGGAAAGACGGGTGAGCAGAGTGGATAATTTGGTTACCAAACTACAACTATATGAAGAAAGTATCTCTTCCTCCCTATGGGCCTACGTCTTATCCATGGAAAGACTATCAAAGGACCTCCAGCAAGTTAAAGAGGACTACCAGCAATTTAAAGAAGTGTCCCATGCACTGCCAGTACAGACCAGTCTCTGCTATTAGCAACAAGTGTCGCCCTCCTCAAGAGAGAGGGTACACACCATGAAGTAACCTGTGGTTTTACCTGCATGACCATGGAGAGGACATATGGAGGTGGGATGGAAAACCCGTCTCTGTCCTAGCGGCCACCAATCTGTGAGTTGAGAGGAAGCACAACTACTGCAGGAAATTCTTCAAGGATAAATGCTGCTCCAGTTTCCAGCAAGTCCTCAGACAGAATAGGAGGACTGATGTTACTTCCAGTGCTCTTGAAGGGATCTCCATACTTACAAGAAATGAGCAACAGGTACCGTTACCAGGAGGGGCCCTGCCTCCAGCCAGGTGGAAGAAAGGGACAGTCTGATTTATTGGACTGTGTGGATCCCATGGCCTGGCACATCAGACCCACATGAGTGTAAGGTTTTAGTTGACACCAGTGCACAATGTACCCTGACACCACTGAGATATGTAGCGGCAGAATCTTTTTCTGTTTCTGGGGTGACAGGGAGATCCCAACAGCTGACTGTAATGGAAGCTGTACTAAGCCTGACTGGGAATGAATGGCAAAAAAACCCAGCTGTGATTGGTCCAGAGATCCCATGCATCCTTGACATAGATTACCTCAGGAGAGGGTATTTTGAAGACCCAGAAGGGCATCATTGAGCTTTTGGGATAGCTGCTGTGGAGACAGAGGAAATTAGACAGCTGAACACCTTGCCTGGTCTCTCAGGGGACCCTTCTGCTGTGGGACTGCTGGGGATTGAAAAACAAAAGGTACCCATCGCTACCACAACAATGTACCCTTGACAGTACTGCAAAAACTGGAACACCATAATCCCCATGCATGAGATGATTCATCCACTGGAGAACCAGGGAGTGGTCAGCAAGACTTGCTCACCCTTTATTAGTCCTGTATGGCCAGTGCATAAGTCCACGGGGGAGTGGAGACTGGCAGTGAGCTATTGTGGCCTAAACAAAGTCACACCACTATTGAGTGCTGCTGTGCTGGACATGCTAGGACTTCAGTACAAACTGGAGTCCAAGGCAGCAAAGTGGTATCACCTTTGACATTGCTAATGCATTTTTCTCCATTCCTTTAGCGGCAAAGTGCAGGTGACAGTTTGCTTTTACCTGGAGGGGTGTCCAGTACACCTGGAATGGACTGCACCAGGACTGGGAACAGCCCCACTATTTGCCATGGACTGATCCAGACTGATCTGGAAAAGGGCAAGGCTCCAGAATACTTGCAACACATTGATGACATCATTCTGTTGGGCTAGCAGAAGAAGTTTTTGAGAAAGGGGGGAAGATAACCCAGGTCCTCCTGAAGGCCAGGTGTGCCATAGAGCAAAGTAAGGTCAAGGGACCTGCCCAGGAAATTCAGATTTTAGGAGTAAAATGGTAAGATGAATGCTGTCAGATTCCAATGGATGTGGTCAACAAAATAGCAGCTATGTCCCCACCAACCAGCAAGAAGGAAACACAGGCTTTCCTAGGCATTATAGGTTTTTGGAGGATGTATTTTTCAGATTTTAGTTAGATTGTAAGGCCTCTCTATCAAGTGACCTGGAAGAAGAATGATTTTAAGTGTGGTTCTCAGCAAGAACAAGCTTTTGAACAAATCAAACAAAAGACTGCTCATGCAGTAGCCTTTGGGCCAGTCAGGACAGGATAAGATGTGAAAAGTGTGTTCTATGCTGCAGCCAGGGAGAATGGTCCTTCCTGGAGTGTCTGGCAAAAGGTAACTGGGGAGACTTGAGGATGGGCCCTGGGGTTCTGGAGTTGGGAATACAAAGGATCCGAGGCCTGTTACACCCCTACTGAAAAAGAGATCCTGGCAGCTTATGGAGGGCTTTGAGCTGCTTCAGAAGTGACTGGCACGAAAGCACAGCTCCTCCTGGCACCTCAACAGCCAGTGCTGGGTTGGATGTTCAAAGGATGTTTCACACATGCCACCGATGCTTCATGGAGTGAGTGAGTCATGCTGATCACACAGCGAGCTCAAGTAGAAACCCCAATTGCCCAGGGGTCTTGAAAGTCATCACATACTGGCCTGAAGGCAAAAATTTTGTACTAACATCAGAGAAGCAGGAGAAGGTGACATGCTGAGGAGGCCCCACTATATAATCAGCACCAGAAAATGATAAGCGATAGGCTCTCTTTACTGACAATTCCTGCTGTATTGTAGGGATACATTGAAAACAGGAAGCTGCTGTATGGAGTCCTATGTGACAAGTTGCAGAAGCTGTTGAGGGACAAGGTCGATCAAGTCAGGTCACAGAGCTAAAAGGCATGCATTTAGCTTTAGGTATTGCTGAATGAGAGAAATGGCCAGCGCTCTACCTGTACACTGACTCATGGATGGTGGCAAGTGCTCTGTGGGGGTGTCTGTACCGGCGGAAAAAGAATAATTGGTAGCACAGAGGTAAATCTGTCCGGGCTGTTGAATTGTGGCAAGACATTGCTACCTGGATAGAGAAGTTGGCTGTAAAAGTACCTCATGTAGATGCACACGTACCCAAGAGTCAGGCTACTGAAGAATATGGCAAAAACAAACAGGTGGATCAAGCTGCCAAGATTAAAGTGTCTCAGGTGGATCTGGACTGGCAACATAAGGGTGAATTATTTCTGGCTTGGTGGGCCCATGACATCTCAGATTATGAGGGAAGAGATGCAACATACATATGGGCTCATGATCGAGGGCTGAATTTAATTTAATTTATGGGCTCAGGTTATCCACAATTGTGAAATGTGCTGCAATCAAGCAGGCCAAGTGCGTAAAGCCTCTGCAGTATGGGGAACAATGGTTGAAATATTAATATGGGGAGGTCTGGCAGATTGACTGCATCACACTCAGGCAAACCCACCAAGGCAAGCGCTATGTTTTTACAATGGTGGAAGCAACCACTGGATGGCTGGAGATGTACCCTGGGCCTCACACCCCTGCCAGGAGCCCTTTGAAAAGCATGTTCTATGGAGAAATGACACCCTAGAAAGAAGTGAGTTGGACAAGGGGACTCATTTCAAATATCGCCTCATAGACACCCGGGCCAGAGAGCACAATATTGAGTGGGTGCATCATA